>LBNU01000657.1:102405-126304 GCA_014162995.1 Artemisia annua | reverse complement strand
AATATATATATATATATATATATATATATATATATATATATATATATATATATATATATATATATATATACACACTAGCCTTCAAAGCCCGCCCGATGGGCGGGCATGACTTATAAATATCGTTGGCAAAGTTTTCTATAGCGAAAGAAGGGTGGTAAATAATGGTTGGAAAGTGTACATCATTTATCCACAATAGCGGTGATCCACACTTTTTTAAATCGAGTCAACTAAGGATATAAAATGACACTTGTCTATTTCGAAAACATTAATGTTTTCCTTGAGCATATTTGTGTCGATAAAATGGGAACATATCTTTCCATATCAACCTAATCTCCATGATGTCCTTAAGGATGTCCATTATTAATCCGAACACTATTAAGTAGATTCACAATGAAGGTTCGTAGCAACTGTACCATTTTTTTCCACTTCTAACTAACCTAACACATAACCTATAGAAATTTGTAAGTTTTTATTAGAGGTGGCCATGTCAACAGAATAGGTAACGGGTCAAAACAAATCAATTTGTAGTAAAGTTACAAAGTGGTATGCAAGAACAAAGAATACAACCAAATCAACTCAAATGTAAAATAAAGCTTCTTTTTATACAACGTTTGTTGTTAATTTTGCATAATTACCATCTTTATCACAAAAAAGGATATGCCACCCCTTTATGCTATTTATTCTTAAGACGACGACATATAGTTTTCAATGCGAGAAAATTGCTTATATAGAAACAACCTTACTTTCGTCAAAGTTTGGCCTTGACTTTTATTAATTGTCATTCAGGAAATTGCCTACGGTGATGCAAGATCCTTCGCTATAGCCGCCTTTCGAGAGATTCGAGCTCGTTGGTACTCAATGAGTCAATTTCCTGACCATATTAATTCCTGAAAGTTAAAGTAGTTAAAACCAACTTCACAGTATACTAAACATGGATCATAAATATGCTCACCCAACTTCTCGAGTAAGAAGTGTTGTTAATAGGGATGAGCACGGTACCATTTTGGTACCGTACCGGCACCGTTTATAAAGTACCGTATTTTTTCCCGACCAAAATATGTAGTCCCGATCCCGGAACCGTAGGGTATATCGGTACCGGTACCGGTTCTGGTACCGGGTTCGTGTAACCGGTACCAAACCGAATGAGTACCGTTTAGTATTAAAAGTAATCTTAAATTTGATCCTTTTAGTCACTTAATTCGCTTTAGAGTTCATTCTTTATTGGTTGAGGAAAATGTACCAAATCTTTTTTCTTTAAACCTCATTCTTTAAGCTAATCACCTAGAAATAGCATAAACTAAAAATGCATGGAGTTCATACCTATGTTAGTCAATGAATTCACTGTAAAGTTCATATTTTTTTTTTGGAGGAGAAGTACTGATCCTCTTTCTTTAAGCTAATCTCCTATAAATACATAAGCTAAAAATGCCATGGAGTTAATACCCATGTTAGTACTCGGTAACTAAAATTTTGGATCATACCAAAGATAAGTTTTAAGTCATGCGTAAAAATAACAAATACATTTTCGTATGTATACACATGCATTTATCTTTATGCTCATTATACAAAATTAGCATTAGATATTATTTCCATGGTTAATAATGCATGGAACGGGTACACATCACAAGTTTAGTAAAAAAAACATTTGGCCTCTTTGTATGCCGGTGCTAAATTCGGGAATTCCCGTCTTGGTACCGTACCATTTTTAGTGGTACCGAAATTTTTTTGAGCTAATTTCATGGTACCGTACCGAGTAAAGAGAACCGGTACCGGTACGGGCCGGTACCAATGCTCATCCCTAGTTGTTAATAATACCCCCTTATATACTATGAGCAACTCGAGATGAGCAACTCGAGATGAAGTGCTTCATTTCATGTGACCTTTGCAAGACCTTTGTTATGCAATACTTGTTTGATCTTTTACCACACTAATAGCCTTTCCAACTTTGCTTGAAGCCATAACTAAAGTCGTATAAACACAATTGCAAGTTAGAAAGATCATATTAATATAAATTAGTAGATTCTAAAATAAACACTAAAGTAGGCCATGCCACATATCACCATCTGATCTTTAAGTTAAAAAAAAAAAAAAAAAAAAAAAAAAAAAAAAAAAAAACTCATTATCAGTTTTGACTTTGAAAGTTTGCTGCATTTGACCTCAAGCCCTCAAACGTCAAAGCATACCTGTTGCATCTCATGGAAGTATGTTTAGAGGAGTGTTCGAAGACGATCAATGTCCAACTTGTAACATTAATTTATAGTTTTTGCTGAAACATTAGGAAAGCCATAAACTTGTGACATAGAAATAAAGGCATAAACCAAAACTCCATCACCATCATTAGACCATTTGAAAATCATATCAACTAATGCTTGTATACCACCAGCTTATGCAATAGATTCCTGAAAATAAGACTAACCAATGTTAATTATATGAAATGATTGAACAATATGTTTATGACAAACGCTTAAACAGTATGCAACCTTGTGATCTTCGCCAACAGAAACATTCCAAAAGCCACCGGCTGCTTCTTGAGCTACCAATATGTTACATGAAATGGTAGAAAATGGTAATATGTTAAGAAAAACATTCCATGTAGAGCAATACCAAGCACTCTCTTATAGAAAAACATTCCTTTTTACAGCATTGAACATGACAATTTACAGTTTCAAAAAAAAAAAAAAATAATAATAATAATAGCACAAAGTAGTGAATAGGTTACCTTCCTCCATAAAGCAAGAAACCTAAAACATGAGTTATAAACCATTACCTATAACATGAGTTATTAATGACCTTCAAAGTTGCTTGGGAAAAATCATTTGCTTCACTGGTCATTAGTTGCGCCTAACATTGTGGATCATAATTTTCATTTTTTGTTGGGATTGAAAATCTGATTTTAATATGATGAAATGAACTAAAAAATTCAATCAAGATCTTCATTCGGTGTTGTGGGTTGACTAATATCTAAATAACCCTAACACATAAACACAAAAACAAAAATTGATCGTACATTATTGAAAACTTACAGTTGTTGGGTGGGTCTCGTTCAAGATTCAAAAACTTCGACAGTACATGGAGAAAATAAGTGCAAAATCATTCCTTCTAAATTACGAAATATCGATTGTGAGCCTGCAACATCATAAAAAATTAATAACTTAAAAATGAAGCAGTCAGATATTCATTATAGGAGATTAAAACTGACTGAGAATTGAAAAAATAATGATGGACATGATGCTGGAAAAATTATACCAATAAAGTGGTGTTGTTTATTTGAATAAGAATGACTTGATTTGATTAGCATGTTGAATTGGTCAACTGATGTACCAAGAAAGGTTTAATGAGTTTCTTAAACTGTAGCTCTCATGTGTTTTTTAGTCTTTCCTGAAATATTTGCAACCCGTTACCTAAACAGCCCACTTGTCAACTGTAGTACCCATTGTACTTAAGTTCTGCATATAAAAATCATTAAAATCATATTCCTAACTCAAGGTTTGGACTATGATACTTCTTGAAAGGTACTAAAAAAAGGTTTCTTTATAAGTTCCAACTAAAATACCGCGATTTTAGTCACTCGCTTAATGTAGAAACGGCGAGGTCAGACAAGAGCTCATTAGGTAACGGCTTTGGCTTGGTAAATTACTTGATTAATTCCTCCATGCGCCTCAAGGATTTTGCATATTTCCAAATGACCTAAGCTATGTGCATCTGAAAGTGGCTGCAAATAACCATCCAAAAGTCGGTTATAATCAAAATAATCAACCACATGCTGCATAGTTTTACCTGTTCTTTGTGTTCTTTGTGGAGGGGATTTGGCCCATTTTTACACCTAATATCACCCAAGCTTTCGCAATTTTAACCTCATGGATCACATTCCCATAAAAGAATAGCCCATGCATCTTTTAATAACTGCAATATTTCCCCTTTTGGCAAAGTTAGAGCTAAATATTACAAAAAAAATCTCACCACTGATTGATGCTAAAAATTATCCACCAAATATTCTCATGTTTAGTAGTTAGTATAGAGCATTTTAAACAATTGCCTTTAGTGACACTTTTTTTTTGAAATAGTCAAACTCAAGCATGGAGAATAAAAATATTATTAAAACTTAAACCAATGTTGAAATTGAAGTCTTCTGCAGAAAAGCAGGTGCTGTAAGTCTACACTGGATAACTAATGTATTGATAGAATTAACAATTGCTAATACAAAACAATGATTTTCATTACAGGATAGAAAGTTAAAGTCATTACTGAGATATTGTTTTATACCCTACGACGAATGTTCTAATTTTAATATCAACAGAACAATTGTTTAGGAGAACTTAAGATCATGCATAAAGAGACTAAGAATCTACCTGAATGAAATATAAATTGATTGATAAAGATTTCACACGAGACATGTCAGCTAAGGTCTCGCATGTATCGTCCCCTATTTGATACAGTATCTTCTATTGCATCTTGTCTTCAGGGAAGATCACAACTTTCTTCAAGTTATCGCTATTAAGACATAAATTAAAATTATAACATTTGTCGTAGGGTATAAAAAAATATCTCAGTAATGACTTTAACTTTCTATCCTATAATGAAAATCATTGTTTTGTATTAGCAATTGTTAATTCTATCAATACATTAGCTCCGTGAGTGTGGTTTAATGATTCAATGGTCGGGTCACAACATATTGATGTTTGATTGTGTGTGGTTCAGTGGGTGTGTTCGTGCGGTGTGTTCAGGGGGTGAGTTCAATGACTGCGTCAGTGTGTAGGTTCAGGGCTGTGTTCGGGGGAGTGGCTTCAAGCCGGATTGGGGCGGGCTTTAAAATTATTGTGAACATCGAGTTTCATGTAAGGAAATGCTTTTTTGTCAAAGAAAGGATACAAAAAAATGATCAAGTGACCTGAAATATCAACTTCTACTGCCCTTATGCCAATGCAATAATACGTTTCATTTATTCATGACATTACATACACCTACTTTTACCAGAGTACAAAAAATACTTCTTAAGATGGAAATCTCCAAAGTAATTATCAAATAGAATGGAATACCTCAATTAAGGAGCCTTTATAGTAAGCCAATAAATGATGATGAGACGTGTTATCAATAGAAGCATCATCATGATCAGATGAATAGCAATCTTCTTCTTCTTCTTCACCACTGCTAATGCAAATATGAGAATAACCAACTCTCCAAATTTTCTATATTAGATTTTAAAAATGCAACTCCAATCAAACACAACACAAAAACATATAACAATGTAAAAATCCTTCTAACATATTATCAAAAAGTTTCTATAAGCCTAAAAACACAAAAACACAACGTTTATATAATCGTAACCACTTACTTTAGATGGAACTAAACCGAATACAAAACAACTCATCCTACATGAAGAGGTCATATACATAACTATACATCCTTTAGAGATATTATTGGAGTACATATCCCATGTTCATGGTTTTGTTTTGACTGCTCCAAGGGACTATGATGTTTTCTTTATTTTGTTTCTTAGGCGTTAAAATACAACATATATCTTTGCAAGACATAATCATCCAACTGTTCACTTTAGGTTTTGTGGAGACCATGCAGAGCACAGTGAAAGCAAATTGACTATAATCAAATATAACTGTAGAGCCTTTAACGCCTAATCATATGCCAAGACACATTCATATATGCATCTTGAAGCTGAGAAAAATAACAGTCAACACAAAAAATATATATAGAGATTATCAAAAAGAGATCATTAGGGTTTTGACAAAAGGAGAGGTACGTTTGGTTTATGTCTAACCAAACCACGTTGATTGGAAAAAAAATGGGCCAGATCCGATTTTTTTGAAGCTTTCTTCATAAGTTTTGCTAATTTCCGTAGTTAGTGGTGTTTATTCAAATTGGTTGGAAAGGTTTATAGGGTTTTCTTTACAAATTGTAAACAAATAACAATGTTGATCTAGTGGTTAATGCTTGGCACGGTTGTTAATGGTATTGAAAGTCCCAAGTTCGAACCTATCTCCCTTCATTTTTACCAACTAATAAAGCCCACCAACTAATCATCATCTCAATACATGATCTTTTTTATTCCACACCACATGAATGCAATTTCCAATTTCGAGAAGGCTTTTTTTTACATAATTAATTCTTGATCCCCACAATATATATGTTAGCCAGTCATCACTTCTATAAGATAGTCTTACATGGTCATTTTCAACATGCCTATACATAGTCATGCATGGGAGATTAATTTCAATTACGAAGTTCCTCATTTCAGCCTAGTGAATTGGCGGGTAGGAATAAAGCTAGCCTCAATGAGCTGAATACTTGGACTTTTCTCGTCTGCCAAAGGCGCACCACTTTTTCGATGTATACCTTAAAATAATGATAGAATGCATGACACCACTGGATCATCTAAATAATATCAAACAAATTATGTCGGGGTAAGAAAACCTTCATGTTGATTGTTATCAAAATAAGTCAACAAATTTAACGTCATAAGCCACCCAAATATAACTTCTTTTGGATATATCTTATCAAATATAACTGCAGATAATCTCATTAGGAGAAAAGAAAAAAAACCAAGGACGGGTTACCTTCCACTTTCCCAAGGCTTGCTCCCAGAATCTTCATAGAAAGTTCGGTCAAATTCACCCAGCAAACTTCAAAATTATCTCTCGGTAAGAGCTTAAAAGATATGCACAAGATAATATGGGGAATGTGGTGAACAAAAATAACTCACCGGTATCTTTCAAAATACTATCGACAAATTTGCGGTCTTTCTGTCAAATAAGAGAATTTTGAGTAGGTTTATGAAGTGCATGATAAACATCATTCAACATTGTCTTGGCAATCAGTTTTATAACACCATTATCCAATTCCTTTATTTAAACCCTAAATAATAACCAACAGAATCACCTCTACTCTAATACCGAAAAGTGATATAAACATATCCAGACACCACCTTAGCAACTACCACATATAACAATCTTAATATATCAAAAGGCCATAAAAGCACACTCACCAACAAAAATTTGTGAAAACTTCACACCCCATATACCAGCTTCCCACATTGTTTGCTTAGCACTCTCAAGCCCCTGCAACATCATTCCACTTATACATATTAGTACATACCATTTACTATATTGTATTATGTTACAACTTCATACAACTCACCACCACTCGATCATTTACGGAGTATTATCAATATGCAACCTACGGTTATGTATCATTAGATAACGATAGGTTACGGTTAATAATATTTTTACAAACGTTATTATCTCTATCAATAAACATATCAAAGATAAATGAAACAAAAACATTATAGATTTTGATAACAAAGAACCTTGCTTGACTTTTCTATTGACACAATCCCACATCATATGCAAGAGCACTTATAGAGGACAATGTAGCCTTGATTACTTTTTTTGCTGCTGACATATAACTGGCCTTTAAGAGCACGAAATAATTCCACTGAAAATATGACATATAGATAGTGTCAGACATAAAAATTCATTTTATCTGGTGAGTATATCCCACTTTATCTTTTTCAATGCAAATTAACACCAGTACTGGTAGGCTGAATACTCTTTTGAACTTTGAAGTATTTTCTCATGTTATAGGAGACTCCTTTTGTCTAATGATTTGATTACCCAATCGTAGAACAGTGACTAATGATGCGATCATGGTCTAATCAAGTGGAACTCCTTTTTCTTTTATGTATAGTCTAATCGATATAACCAGTAGTCTTTTGCGGAACAACCTTGACAGTGCTAAGTATTAATGATTTTGGTTAATGGTCTCAAACACGAGTCAATCAAGTAGACATGGTCTGAATCACAGTTGTTAAATCATGATCCAGTTGACTACATAACTTATAAACATAATTTGATTGGTTATAATTCAGATCTATCAACTTAAACTCTATGCCCAACCCTTCATAAGAACCACGACTCATGCTTATCATAACACTGCCACAAGAATATATTCCACGGATCATGTCTCATAATTTATTTTGTAGCTTTATTCCTTCTATATCTTTATCATGTAATGTTCCGATCATTGATGACTTTTCATATAGAGCCATTGTGCAAACAACAAATATTTAGGTATACCAATGTATTGACCGTCCCAATGGGTCGATCTACTAATCCCTCAATTGACCCATTGGTCAACTTGTTTGATCAGTTGGGTCATGTAAATGGATTGCAATGTGACTCATTGACCCTAATCAGAGTAGCAAGTAATAAATCAACACAATGACATAAGTAAGAAGGCCAAATCAATGACAGAAAGAAGAAAACCTTGTTAAAATTCTTGAATGAAAAATTTGTTGCCCACAATTAGCGGACGGCCTCTCCAAATGCAGTACACCTCACTAAATGATTGGCCAAGATGAAGGGAGATGCACCCTGTACAAATTGGTTCAAGTTACAGAAGCTCACCAACTTTGGTAATGAAATCAAGCGGAAAGTGGGTTATCTTTTAAATAAATAGATAATAAAAGTAGGGAGCAAAATCCGATTCTAAACCAGAAAAATGATGATGAAAATATCAGCGTTAAGAGAATACTATCAAATAAATGATGATGATGAGGAGGAAATATCTTTTAAAACGTATATGAATTTAATTGCTAAAAATATTACATAATATTTTCAAAGTTCGATGTAATGTGCATAATCTAATCTAGCTGTCACATGATAATCTTGTCTGAAATCATGCCCCCACTAGCTCACACAATGTGCTTCATCACAGTCAAGAAGTTCTCGAGCATGCAAGTTTTCCAGATGTCACAGTAAAAAAAAATCACTTATACACTCACATACCAATTTATTTTTTAGTTAGCAAGATCAGTAAGCACGGAAAGTACCTAAGAGTCATTCATTCAAGGATGTCTTGGACCATCTATGTTCCACTAATGTTTTCACAAGCCGCCTAGAGTAGAAGGAACCTGCAACTGCCATACCAATTTAAAATATACAAAATATACAATAAAGAATATAACTTTTCATTTCGATGCACAAACTCACACCATAAACCAGGGAAAAGGAAAAAAAAAAGGCTACAAACCTCAGAATTACGATAGCCACACCATCATAAGCAGATACCATGACAATCACTTCTAAAGTGATGTCTATATAAAGTCAAGTTAAAGCAATATTTGCAGAAAACATGCTTATGATACATACTGCTAGGGGTTACATGATTATATAGGGACCTAATAATTTGTTTGGATAATTAGTTTTATTCTATCTACAACAAAACTGGATACTAAATGGTAAAACAAAAACAAATAATTAACCTTCAATAAATCTTAAACTGAGAAACGCTATCCCTGATGGTATCTCATCTCCAATTTACACTTTACCCAACACTGTCCAATTCAAGATTACATATTCAAACAGAGATAGCACATCTAAACACTATCTCATAAATTGCAGTTGGTTATCTAATTCAGATTATTAAAGCAACTAATCACTTTCATAAGAAACAACAATCATGAACTTATATTATTACTTTATTAGACTTTTGTTGCTTTTGAAATTACGGAAGTAACAAAATGTAGGCAACAAAGAGGATACTGGTGATATACATCCGAGTCCCACAGCTTACAGCACAAGCACCACATGTGGATGGAAAAGTCATCATCATCACCTGTCAACAGAAAGTCAAAAGTTTAGACATAATCTTAGGTAGTGTTTGGTTTACAGCTACAATTCACTATGCGTATGAGGGATTGAGAACAGGGTGGAATGAGAACGGGTATGGAAAACCCAAATCCTTTAGGTGTGTATCTAAATGACTGCATAAACTTATCTTCGAAAGATTTTAGACGGAATAAAACACTCTTAAAGGCCTTATAGAATTCCTCATCTGCCCAATGACACCGCAGCAGAAAGAAGGAAACTTTAACCTTCTTGCAATGACAATAAGGAAAGAAACATCTCAAATCTGTATTTTAAGTTGCACCAAAATAAGCAAAAGCAATTTAGAATGTTTTCAAACGGATTATCTACATAACAATGTACAAATAAGTAGAGTAAATAAGCAATTCCAAACACCCAGAAACATACGAAGTTGTTTAACTGCTGTTGTGAAACACCATAAGTTAATGGGCGATCCCAAACAGTTACTGTAGTAAAAAACATAATTATTAGAGTGTTTTGTGTTACCTTATTTATCCGGCTTATTTTAATGTGTCCAGTAAAATCATGTAACTGACATCAGATTGCAATAAGGGTTCAAACTGCATAATCTTGCGCGTCTTGGCAATTTCAACAATGTGTGTGCATTAAACCAACGAAATCCGAATGAGCACCTAATGCTTTCACGATGCCAAAAAATTCAGCAAGTCCATCGATGCCCTCATCTACGCATACATTGATGTTGACATGAAAGCATACATCAACAGTTTTTTGCCATAAGTCAAGAACCCCTGAATGTTTAACAATTACTCAGTTAGAAAGGTGATTATATCTTGCAAAAAAAAGATACATTATGTAACCTATAATACAGTAAAGTCTTCGACTAACTTAAGATTGTGGCCATACGCAGCCTTATCAAAGTACTTATATGAGCAGAAAGCATAATTACTCTTTTACCTTCATATCTAACTTAACCAAATCCTCTCTTAAAAAGAATTCAATTTCTTCAGATCTGGATCTAGATCAATTTAGAAAGTTTCCTTCAAAGAGACATAAACTTCAAGGATATAAGAAAAAGGAGAGGACCATTATACCTTCCATACTTTTTTCTCTTTTAGGAAGCATAAAATCAAACACTTGTTAGGCACTTCATCAAACGCCTTTTCAATAAGACATGATAACGAAAATTAAGCATTACATGTCCATTCCATAGCATTCCTCAAATCTTAATTTGAAAACAGTGATACACAATGGATAAAAAGATGATATTTGCACTCTCTGATTGACAACCTCGTCATCATCATCGACTTCTAATAACACTACATAATTATATAGGTTACAACTATCACAAATGAAAACATATTAACACAATCAACATTCTAATAACTAATTGCAGAAAATTCTTACTGGTGAAGATCAGCTTTCTACTCCAATTTGACCGTCGAATCACACCGACTTTGTTTAGCCTTTTGCCCTAAACAAACACAAGATTCACAATATAGTTGATAAATTATCAATTCATGGATGTATTATGGATTTTTTTGGAAAAAAAACAATTGATCTACAATTGGATACAACACTAATCCCCAATTCATTATAAATTAAAAGTATCGGCTAACCTAATTCATTGAATCGGATCAAAATTTGAAAATAACAATTACCTCAGAAAAATTAAGAGTCTAGTTGATTTCTGATAGAGTGGAGAGATGTGATTTTGAATTTTGTTTTTGAATTGTGGCTCAAAAGATAAATCCGAAATTTCTGAATTGAATTATGATATGTTTCCTGTTTGAAGGGGATTCTGTTATGAAATTTGTTCAGCCGAATTGTGTTAAATTTTTGAAAGCTTTCTAATAATAGTTGTTTTCCACGTGGCGTTTTAATAGAGTTTTGGGATGATTTTTTGCCTCTAAAAATAGCAATCACACTTGTGTTTTATATAGGTTGGGATATATATATATATATATATATATATATATATATATATATATATATATGTATATAGTACATAGGCGGTGTTGGTATAGATTTTAAATCTACACAAAACACTGGAGTGTTTACTGTAGTATGAATAGTGAATTTTCCTTAATCTATTTTAGTATATATAGCTTTTAGATGAAAATTGAAAGAAAATTGTTGCTTATCATACATGTTAATGCCTCCCTAAAACTTTAAAGTCTTCGGTTAGAATCTTTTGCCACAATTCTTTCCAATCTTCGATTAAGCAACGCATGGGTAACTCTTGGCATATTTTCTATCGCTAATTTTCTTTGGCATATTTATTTAGTCTTTTATCTTTTCTTGTTAACCATGGTTTTCAACTTTTTGGCAAACTAATTTATGGAATTTGAGTCAAGCGTCACACAGATTCAAAGTTGGTTTAACCCTTTTATTTTCAAAAAAACTGACATGACCATTTAAACCTAAATTTGAGTCATTACACTGATAGATATGCACTTATTATGATAGAAGCATTAATTTAAAATTTCTCTTACTACTACTTAAATAGAAATGTTATCTCAAGCTACACTATTTTGATTAAAACAATTAGAATTTCGAGTTAATTTATATTACGCATGCCTCTAGTAATAAATAAAGGCGTTGTCAATTGTAGACTCAATTCATTCCAATATAACATAAAAAGTCATGCTAATGTTTGTTAAAATCCTGGTGCATTAGAAACGTAGTTTTGGAAACTTAATCTCAAATAGTTCTTTGTATATTTTTTATAGGTTTCGATACGTTATATACGAAGAGTTTTTAAAGTGTGTGTAGGTCTGCTAAATAAAGCTCATCTATGGCATTAAAAGTCGAGGAATAATCCATGTTGTGAACGTTCCTTAGCATGAGACACATGCTCCTATTTTCGTCCCCACCTCATTCTTATAGAACGGTGGGAACTGACCTGACATGAACATATAAAAGATATATCTTGTCTTCTCCTCCTTGTTGGTGGAAGGTACTTTGTCTTAGCTGACCTCACTCTCTTCTCCAACTTTTTAGTTAGCTACTTTTCTCTTTACGTCACTGTGTCTCTCTTTCACTCCTGATGATGTTGTAACTTATATATGTTTGTTCCTTCTTTTAGAGTTTTAACATTTTTTTTTTAATTTTTTGATTTGGAATGAAACAAATTGTGTTTATCAAAAAACTGAAAGTTGATTATTAAAGAAAGGTAAGTTAGTTGTTTCGGCCAAATGTATTTGTTTAGAGTTGATTGTAAAAAAAACTAAAAAGAAGAAGCTTCAAATGGTAATCCAAACACCCTAAACTCCATAATAGAAATCAAAGCATGTAGGTTGGTTAGGTGGCAATTTTAGAATATGACACCATACGACATATTTGATCATTTTTAGCAACTTAGTGAATAACACATGGAATGTTGATATTGGTATTGATATTGATAGAAATACCATATTTGTGGTCAAGGTTAGGTATTAGTTGCATCAAAGAATATTAAGTATTGATTAACAAATATTCCCTCCGTCTCAAAATTATTGTCAAAAGACAAAAATCATAAAGTTTAATAAAACTGGTATCACTTTTATGCACCCACTAAATTCTCTAGTTTTTACTTAAAAAGGAAAACGGACAATAATTTTGAGACATCCTGAAAAGAAAATATGGACTGTAATTTTGAGACGGAGAGAGCAACTTTTTATATTTTGTCTTGACTTAACATTACACTAACACATTTTACGTATCATTGCTCTAACTTATAAGTTGATAATGAAAGTGTTGGTTCCTGGGTTCTAGAATAATGGCTAATGTATATGCATAAACTAACAATCGGTAAACCGTATTTTACCGGACTACAACTTATTGCTTTTAGTCTAGTGCTCTCTATCCTCAAAGCAAGCCCTCCCCCCACCTCCCGCCCCACCGTTTCAATAGAACATGTGTGCTAAGGGTTATTGGCGAATCACTTCCCAAGATAAAACAATGCAACGAGTAGTGCTCCTTATCGACAATGCACAGTTTGTGATAAGCCAAATGAACTACTGAGTTTCAAGGTTTTCTGGACACTATCGAAGTCGTTCCTCGAGTAACGAATACGATAGCAATCTGGTGTGATAGAGAGGGTTTTGGTGTGTTAAAGTGTATATTTTTATCTGACCAAAAATGGCAGGGATCTCATTGTATATATAGGCCAAAATGGTGGCTGTTTGTAACAGTCACAATGGTTCGCCAAAAGGTGCTAATAGGGACGATTTAGCAACGATTTAGTGACAGAAAAACCGTCGTTAACTGACACAACTTGAAACAGTCGTGATGGTTCTGTCATAGACACCATTTCAATTGAATTAACTGTCACCTTTACGAATAGGTGCGTCTTTAAAATAGTGATGGTTCATTAGCAAAGATTTTGTGATAAAAAAACTGTCACTAATAGCCATTTCGTGGGTCAAACACCAAAACACAACAAAACTCTTAATTTCCTTCTTAAGACTCAAACCCAAAATGATTTCAACATAGTTTGTTTTGAAAATTTCCCAGAAAGAAAGGATACCGTTTACATTAAATATAAATAAAAATAACAAGAAGAAAAATTGCAATTTGATTTAAAGTATACAAAGGACATAACATGATTTTCTTAAAACAATTTACGTGTATTATTCAACAAATGATTGTTTCTCAGGGTTTAAGGCCAAAGCAGTGTAATGCTGAAATTGAAACTTGCCTAAAAATTTTCTAAAATTGTTGTGAGTATGCCGGGAGAGAAAGAGAAGTTGTGAAGCTTTTTGGTGTTCATTCTGGAAAAACATAAAAGCTAGTAGTGATACTACTAATGGAATGAATAAAAAATTCAAACTTGTTAAATGTTATTAACAATGATTAAAAAAAAATTGTAACTAAACTTTAAATGTTTTGTTACAAGTATCAAATATTTAACCACTTACCACCTTTTAAACTGAACATTCTAAATTCAATTTTTCTTGTTTGTTCCAATCACACTACTTTAAGCATCAACATCTCATTCATTTTAGCTCCATTTTGGACATTTAAAGGCTCATTACGAATCTCACACTAGGATTACATAACCATACAAGGCTTTGATCATAATACTTATATTTACTAACAATTATCTATGTCCAATGTTAGTGAAAACTCATTTTTTTACTAAACCTTTTCAACAATCCCTCGCATAAATAGAGACGAGCATAAGCTCACAAAATTATGATAAATCTCAGCGATTGTTATGAGGTTTGAAATCGTCTAAATTTTAGGGGTCATTTAACCCTTAATTTAATGCATTTTGTACCATTATTGCCTCAAATTTTTTCTTTTTGAATTTTAGGTGTTTGAGAATGCTTTTGCTGTAAACATACGAAACTCGGGCTCGGATGGAAAAATAATGGAAAAAAAAACAAGTTTAAGGATTGTGACCTACATCTGTGACGTCGTCACTAGAAGTGCCCAAAAAGTGAAATTAAATCAACTTGTGATGGGTCAGTGTGTAGAGACGACCATCGTGACGTCATCATAACCTCATGATGACGTCTTCACAATTGAAGCCTGATGACGTCACACTATGGCCGTGACACCCCAAAACCGATTTTTAGGCATTGAAATTACCGAAATGCCATTAAGTAAGTTTGACTATTGCTTTTATGTGTCGAGAGACTTGATATGATTGGTAAGTCAACGGAAGTAAAGTTAATAGTCAAGCTATTAGTCAAATGATAAATCACAATTATGTGATAAGTATAAGTTATAATGTATAAAAAGTATTATGTGGCCAAAATAAAAAAAAGAAACCTGAGGGGCCAAAGGTGTTAAGTAACCAAACTTGTACCTAAGAAATATCTAGAATTCCAAAGCCTCTTCTATAAGCTTCTCATATTTTTTCTAGACTTATCTTAAGTCTTCCACACACATCACATCTTATCATAGGAGTGTGTGTGTATGTGTGTGTGTGTCGTAAGTTTCCAAAAGAGGGAGAAGAACAAGGGTTTAGCTATGGATCATTTGAAGGATGATTAGTGGTATGTGTTTATACACATATCTTTTATTGACCAAAACCCGACCAAATTGACCAAAAACTAACCCATAATTGCCAAATATTCGTGTTTTTGTGTTTTTGAATGTGCAGGTATGGATTTATAAGAAAAGGACGAAAAATCACTAGAAAATGACAAAACGAGCACGGGATTTGGAAAAGTGTCAAAATCCGGAGCCGGGGAAGGTAAGTGGTCTAAGGAAAGCTCATATTTCATAAGGAGTCCCTAAAGTTTCAGAAATGAAAAGATTGGTCCTTGAAGATAAAGTTTGAAGATTTTACACAAATGGCCCCTCAAGTTTAAAAAGTGTTAAGAATGGTCCTTGAAAGATGAATTTTGAAGATTCGACAACAAAGGCCCCTCAACACTCAAAGATTGTCATCAAAGGCCCTCAGATATTATTTATGAATCATGGCAGAAATGATCCTCACACTTTCAGATTTTACAAAAAGGACCTTGTGATTATTTATCTACAAACCAAACGGATCCATACTTTTCATATCATCTAAATAACCCAACACATCCTTTTAATCCACCTGGCCCAACATACAAAAGCCCACACCCCTTCCAATGATAACCCGGCCTGAAAATAGATAAACCCATAACCCGGTCAATCCCACCCACCAAAAGTCAAAACAATAAAAAATTAAGAACGCGCCTTGGTTTTACTGTTTACCTTCTTCACCAGTTACCCTGGTCCCACCTTACATTCACCCAAGATTCTAGTACGAGGTTTATACCTTCTGGAAGCTCTGACATGTCAGTCAAATGTCGACATCCTTCCCTCCACATGGCACCTTTGAGCTCTCTGGTTGGTTGAAGAAACGTGGCAGGTGGATAAGATTGCATCACATGGCTAAGGATGAGAAGAATGTCGACTTATGGATAGAATTTTGAATGAGTGGCAGAGAATTGAGTTCCAGGACCTTCCTAAACCCTAGCACCACTCTCCCCTGCATCCTATATAAACCCCCATGTATCAATGTTATCAGTGTGTAGATTTTAGAGTAAAGTTATGCTGCAAAAATGTTTTCCTAGTCTTGTAATCTCAGTCTCTTTTATGTAATCCTTCAGTAATTTCAATGAAAGTTTAGTTTAAATCACTTTATACCCTGTTTTTACTTCATTTACATCTAGTTTTAATTACAATAAAAGTTCATAACTTTATGTGTTTCTAAGCTTCTATCAGACCTTTAATAGCTTTTTAAAATGACTTAGTAAGTTTTTCTTGTTTCACTTTATAAAAAAAATCTAAAAAAAATCAGTAAAACCTTTTGAAAAATATAAAAAATATAGTAGATGGGTACATAAGCTGTGATAAGCTTTTATTTCCATTTTAATAAGCTCATATAAGCTCTATATAGCTTAGGTGAGTGTTATTTAGTTTAGATAAATCAAAAGCTCAAAATCACCCCCTGGTTAACAAAAGTCAAAGGACAGATTCTGTGAAGAAATGGTGTAATCTTTTGGTGTTTGGTGATTCCAGAGGTGTTGTTGAAGCCTATGAAAGATAGGCTTTGTGAGAAGTAAACCCTCTATTTAGCTGAGGGAGCTTTTGTAAGTTTCCTTTTTTTACATTTTCAGCATCTTCATAGTTATAGTTTTTTCACTGATCTTTATAGCTTGTATCTGCTATGTTTAACTTGTTTGAGTTGATTGTTACTTAAATGAATGCTTATGTTCTGTGGTTATATGTTCTAGTGTAGTTTTGAGATACTACTGCTCATTCTTAGTCAAACTGCATAATCATGTTCTTGCTGCTCTTTGCTTGTTTTAGCTGTTCAATTAGCTTTTGATATAACTAAGTAATCTGTATTGAGCATAAAAATTGTAGACCTAAGTTTTAATCTGCATAACCTAGTGATAAAGCTTATTAAGAGGGTGTTTGGATCAGACTTATGTTTTGTGTTCTAGCTGCTTTCTTGCTGTTCACTTGGCTCAAGTAGTTTAGGTTAATCACATTTAGGCTAGTAGAAGCATAAAAACAGTAGGTTGATAGCTAAAAGTCAAATATTGCTTGAAATCTCATTGCTACTTACTTAATATGCTATTCTTAATTTGCATATTTGAATTCTGTTTGGATTTGAGTGTTACTTGTGGTATTTGTTGTTGTTCTGCTGAGTTCTTGGCACCAATAGTTTGCATTAGGGTTATAATAGTTAACTAAGTCATAAAAATCATTAGGTGTTTAACAAAAAGTCAAACTTCACTCTAATGCTCATGACTGCCTGCATACATGATAATGTGGATCTGTCACTTTGTGATTTGATGCCTTGAGTGTTTGTCTAAGTGAATTTAGTGCTTCAACATCTTAATAATACACATAGTGATAGATTTAGGCTGTTGAAGTTGAGTTCGGTCAAACTTTCTGTGCAACTAAAAAAGCTCAAACTGTAGTTGAAATATTTTTCTCTTGCTGAACTAGAGGTTAATTAGGCTTCAATTGGTGTTTAAAAATTAGGGCTTTTTGTTTTTTTGTGTTCTCTGCTTAAAGTGGACTGCTTAGCCCTTGTTTCTGTCTTTATAGGTGTACTGTTCATGTGCTATTTGAGCTATGTTTTATGCTTATTTGACTTTCATGAGTTGTTTTGTGATTATTTATGATGTCTCTACTGTTCCTGAGCTTTATTTGATCATTAGTGCTCATTAGCTTATAAATAAGCACTTATTAGAATTGCTTTTTGTGTCGAGTGGCTTATTAGTGTAGAGTAGATAACTCAGCTTATTTTTCCTAAGTTTATAATCATACTTTAGATTTCCCCTAAAAATTTCAGATTTAATTAAAGTTATTTGCTATTTATTTTAATTAAAATTAGTTTTTAATCAATTTTAAATCCTTTTTAATCATTTTTAAATTCATAAAAATCAAAAAAAAAATTTATTTCTAAAATTAGTTTTTAGTCAAATTAGAATTTTAAAAAAAATAATTTTTTATTTTTCTTAATTATTTGTATTTTAATATATTTTAATAATTAAATTAGTTTTTAAATTATCTTTAATCCTTTTTAATTAATAATAAACCATAAAAAGACAAAATAAATTTTATTTTAATTTCAAAAATAGTTTTCAGTTAATTTAGGTTTTACAAAATTAAATTTTCACTTCTTAAGTTATTTTTCATATTTATTCACTTTTTAAATCATAAAAAAAAATAGAAAAAGAGTTTTTAATTAATTCAAATTAAAGAAAAGTTATAAAAATAATTTTAATTTTCCAAAAAGTTTTTAATTACATTTAGGATTTTAAAAAATTTAGTTTTCCCCCGTAGACCTTTTAATTTAAGTAGTTGCTTTTAAATCTCGGGATTAGCCCGGGATTTACGTTATTTACGTTTTTAATTAGTGTGTTTTATTTACGTGTTTCTTTGTTATTTTATTAATTGTAGTATAAAAATCCACATATTCACTTTTATTTCACTTTTCACTACACAAATTCACGAATCATTAACTACGGTTCCATTCACCTTCACACGGACTACAACCTCGGGTTATCCGTATTTCTAGCGGATTTCTTTGAGAATATAATATACATTGGTTTTAAACGTACCAATTAGTATTTATATTCAAGTAATGAATCCCTAGCCATGTCCATATGCAAGCTTGATGATTCTTCGATAGGTTTCAAGTGGGGTTGATGATGGACAAGTTATTGGTAACTTGGCTATGGAGCCAAGGTAAGTAACGTTAGTTATGATATGTTTAATATTGATGTGTTCATATTTTGTGAGATGAATAAAGGTGTTAAGGACCTAGACAGGCTGGTTTAGAACGAATAGAATACCTGGATACTTAGTTAGTTTGAATAAGTGTATGTAAGTTCTTGGTTATGAACTAACCAAGGTACATGTTGTAATAGTTATGTGTTTGATGTTTGTTACGTAAATTATAGTTGATGTGATAAAGCTTGAAAATGTTATAGTTGATGTGTTAAAGCTTTATGATGTTATAGTTGATGTGTTAAAGCTTGTTGATGGTTATAGTGTTATTAATGCATATGATGTATGGAATAGACTTGGACTAATGGTGTATGTTATGATGCGAATATGAATGATTGATGTATTATACATGTTTTAACCTGGTTATTTACTAAGCGAAAGTTTACGTTAGTTGTTAACGTTTTTGTAGGTTGTACGGCTTAAGTAAGGTCTCGGATAAGGACCTATGATTATGAAGTAGAAGGTTTGGAAGCGCGTTGGATTATGCATATGAAATTAGTATTAGATATCGGGCTTGAACGAGTTGAACCCCATTGAGTCATCGAGTTAAAGTATTTTAAAATGTAAAGTGTACTTGATGTCATGTTACAGTTGTAAAGGTGTAATTGCATAAACTAAAGCGTGTCATGGTCTCGTGTTATAGATATGTGTTAAAGTGTTTGTAAAGTGGGTCAAAACTGGTGTTTGGCAAACCCCGTAAAGTACACTTCTGTGGGTTGTTGAGACCAAGTATGTTTATGGAACTTATGTATATGTTTTTTAAATGAATTCTGCAAATTTTGATGCTATGTCGAGTTATAAAAGTTGAGTGTTAGTCATTTTAGTTAAGTATGAAATCAGGACAAAAATTAGTGTAGAAAATTATGTTGTCTTTGAAGGATCGTAGCGAATTAACCGTAAGTCCGTAGGATTCGAGCAACCTATACTTTTAAAGTTACTTGAGTCTACTTTCTAATGCATTTGGGTTCTGAGTCCGAGTCTATGTAGGTCAAATATACAATTTACAGCAGACTGTCCAAAAAGACAGCATGTTGCGCAGAAAATGGGTCATATTTGGAAATTTGTGTAAAGTCAACCGTGGCTCGTTAGAATTCGTACCACCTATCCTTGGAAAGGTCTTCGAGTCTACTTTCAGCTAAAAATATTTTTAGGGGCTAGTTTGTAACAGGACTATACCAGTTTAATGATAAGTAATAGGAGGTCATTTTGGGTCATGCCATTTGCACCAAAAATGTTTGGTCAAGTTTGGAAAGGGTTTTTTCAATGGGGGTGAAAGTAAAGCATAATTTGATTGACGGGCTGACGACGTCACAACTATAAGCTGACACTGCCACACTTATAAAAACTATATATACTCTTGCCTTGTTTCATATGTTAGTGTGGAATTTTTGGGAAAGAACCCTAAACAGTTTGAGAGGGTTCTTCATCTCTTTCTACCTCAAGAACTCATATGTCTTGAAGAGTTAAGTTATTTGATTAGTTGATGAGACGAAAAGTGTACCCGTTTTAAGGGGTCATTTAAGCCCTAATTCGAGTAAATATGATCAAATATTGCCCTAAATCGTTCCTTTTGTCATTTTAGGTACTTTTGAGAAGAATTCTGGAAAACATGCATATTTGGACGTTTTTGGAGCATAAAAGTGAAGAAAACGACAAAGTCTCAAAAGATGAAGATTTACAACCTGACGGCGTCAGAAGTCACAAGGTGACGCCGTCAGAAAGCCTTGACAAAAGAGTGGAAACCAATTATCAAATGACGGGCCAGAGGAAATTTTGGATTTAACACCTGACGCCGTCAGGTGTTAGGAAAAGTAGGCCGTCAGGAGTAAAGTTAAAGAGTGACGGCCCAGAAGGTTTTATAAGGTGACGGCGTCAGAAGTGGATCTAGGCCATCCGAGAAACCTAATGGCGGCGAGCTGACGGCGTCAGCCCTTATAACCTGACGCCGTCAGAGTGTAAAATCTATATATAGTTTTCTAATTTTCATTCATTAGTGTGGAACTTTGTGGAGAACTTTTAGGGCAAACCCTAAAGACGAATTTTCTGTACTTTTTAGGGTTTCCAACCCTTGGAACCCTCATGCTTAATTAAAGATAAGTCTTCACTTTAATTCAATCAATATGTCTATGTGTTGGTTGATTATCTCTTTTGCTTGTCTTTTAATTAACATGTGTAGCTAAATTCTCTAGTGTTTGCTTAGATCTAATGAAACCTAACTATTAATTATTGGTTGATTGGTGTGTGTTGTTGTTTGTTGGGATGATTGTTCCATCAATGTTAGGCTCAAGAAAACTGGCCAACCTCCTTTATGGTAACGTGCTTGAACGTCTTGGGAAACATGTAGCCAAGGCATACTAGGCTATTAAGGTAGTATTTAACGCATGAGCCACTGTTTACAACCCCTATGGTTGTGCCGTGCATGGCATAGGGCGAGATAAGAGCTCATAGAATTGGAGAGATATGTATGCCACTCCATGAGTTATTAGGAATACACCCTTCATCCACACAAGTAACACACATATCAATTAACCGGTAAAAGATAGTTAGGGAGTAATGAAATCTAAGTAAACACAATTTTCTCCATATTGTTTTCACAACCACAATAGTTTAGATATTTATTTTATTTTAATTTGCATAAGTAGTAAACTTGGGTTAGTTGACTAGCAACTAATTCCGCCCTTCCTCTAAAAACCGAGATTTTAATTGCTTTCAAAAAAATATAAAAATACAAAAAGAATCTTCCTTCCACCCTTAGACCTATTAGAGTAGCTTTTCTATCCTAACGAACACTATTCCCTGTGAGAGAACGATCAATCCCCCGTACTTACCACTATCCTATACTACATCGGTCAGGTACACTGCCTGGTGGGGTTGTAAGCCTCTTGAGATCCCTCGAGAGGTAAAACCTGTTGTAAGGTCACAAAACCACGCATCAAGTTTTTGGCGCCGCTGCCGGGGAATAGTTATTGTTTAGGTAGAATTTTTATTTCTTTAGGTCTACTCACTAGATTCCTTTCTAGTGAGATTTTTATTTTCTTTTTCTAGGATTTTCTTTAGTCTATCTTTTTCTTCGTGTTTTTGTTCGTAATCTTTACCATCCGCCATCATGGAAGGTGGTAACATCCTTGATCCCAACAACCTAATTCAACCAAACCACCCACCACAACCAAACCAACCTCCTAGACCCCGCACCTTAGGAGAGTATTCCCGACCTAGCCACCTTGGCTATCGAAACACCATTGAGCTCACTCAAGGAGCCAATGTCACTCCCTTGCGATCCGACACCATCCGGTTGGTGCAAAGCGGATGCGCATTCCATGGACTTCGTTCCGAAGATCCAAACCAACATCTCAAGGATTTCCTCAAAATCGTAGATTCCATAGACCTTGATGTTGCAACTCGAGAGACGACCCGATTGCGTCTCTTCCAATTCTCTCTACGGGACCAAGCTAGTCAATGGCTTGAGCGACTTCCCGCAGGATCCATCACCTCTTGGGATGATCTCACAACTCGTTTCCTTGCTCAATTTTTCCCACCGGGGAGAACTACCAAGCTAAGGAATGATATCTTGGCGTTCCAACAACGCCAAGGCGAAACCCTCTACGAGGCATGGACTCGATTCAAGGACTTACTCCAAAAAGTCCCTCACCATGGCATAGACCTTTGGCTCCAAGTCCAAATCTTCTATGACCATATCAATATCCCCACGAGGCAAACCATTGACCAAGCGGCCGGTGGCAAGCTACGTGATCTAAGTGCGGAACAATCATGGGATCTCCTAGAAGATCTTGCTCTATATGACAACGAAAGTTGGAATGATTCCCGTGATTTGAATAAGACGGTCAAGGCAATATCTTTGCCTTCGAATAATTCAAGCACTTCCGACCGTAGGATCATAGAACTTGAATACCAAGTCAAGTTTCTTATGAAATCCTACGAGGCTCCTAAACCTTCAAGCCAAGTGGATAAAATCACTTCCTCGTGCGAATTATGTAGTGGTCCTCACGACACTCATAACTGCATGGAACTCCCCAAGGAAGCCTTTAAGGAATTTACCTATTCACGTATCAACAAGGCGAGGGAGAATTGGCCCATTATCGACCAGAAATTTAGGGAACCAGACAAGTATTATGAGGCATGGAAGGATAAGCCGAATTTCAGTTGGAACCAGACTCGTAGCGTATCGTTCACCATCCACCCTTGAGTGTACCCAAGCAGGATCATGAAGAAATCCTGCGGAAATTCATCCTTTCTCAAGAAATAAGACTTGCGAAACTCGAAACCCAGTTCAGACAACAGCAAGCTGACATGAGTAACAAGGTTGGTAACCTAGTTGACATAATAAATGGTCGCCTTGCTGATGAAATGACGCGAGTCGAGAAGGTCAAATCTATCACCACCCTCAGTCCGCCGACCTCGCCGGTGAAAATTAAGAGTCCCAGTAAACTCTTCAAACACCTATCACCAGACAAGAAAGAAGTGATGAAACCTTCTGCCTCAACCGCACCAACCCATTTCGTTAACACCATTACCACGATAACCGTACCCGAGCCCGTCACGGATCA
>LBNU01000657.1:87622-99518 GCA_014162995.1 Artemisia annua | reverse complement strand
TTTCATAAAAATACAAAAATACAAAAATAATCTTCCTTCACCCTTAGACCTTTTAGAGTAGTTTTTCTAACCTAATGAACACTATTCCCTGTGAGAGAACGATCAATCCCCCGTACTTACCACTACACTATACTACACCGACCAGGTACACTGCCTGGTGGGATTGCAAGCTTCTCAAGATCCCTTGAGAGGTAAAACCTGTTGCGTGATCGCAATCCCACGTCATCACCAGTCCACTACAAATTCGTCCAATCCAGTTCCATATTGGATACAAAGCCCAACACCAATTTGAGTGTAAAGCCTGGTTATAAGATTGTTACCCTAAATACACTCATATTGCCTTAACCCTAAACACACATCTTATAATGTCTGCCCCCTTCCTCCTAAACTCTCTCACCAAACACAGTCAACTCATTTATCTCGCCTTCTTCAACACATCAAACCGATCTCATCATCATCAAACGTAATCAATCGAAGCAAACAAACAAACCGTACACCCTTTCATTCTTTTGATTTCTTCTGCTTTGAATGTATAACAAACAAACAAAAACCGTCCAGCATGTTCCTTGTGGTACGACTATGAGTAGAGAAGAAAGTTGGCTTCAAGATCTGTTAAATGGGTCTCGGGTAGGTTGCATGTTTTGTATTGTTTGTGTTTTTCTTATGTCTTTGAACGAATCCAAGAAAGAGGGTAACACCCTTGTTATTCATCTTTCTTTTTAGGTTCGTATAAAAATATGAAGTGTAGGCTTCACAAGAGTTGATGATGATAATTGTTCCAAAAAAAATCTTTGTAAAAGATTATAAAAATGGAACATAATCTGAGATCTATATGTGTTTTTGATTTAATTCAAGTCATAGATGGTGAAATGGAAATGGGATTAGAGAAGTTATTGATGTTGTTTGACGAGGTGTATGGGATTAGGATAGGATTGATGTTGGTCTGGACTTGGATATTGCATCTGTATGTTCTTTCTATTCTGTTGATAATTTTTTCTTCTTGGACCGATGATGTTGATATAGACTGAGGTCACGATGAGTTTGTTGGTATTTGGTTTTGTGGTCATGGTCTTCTACATATCTTCATCTTCATCCTTTTTCTTTTGTTTCAAAGATCTCGATAATTTTTCAAAAGGATTTCGATAATTTTTGTAGCTTATCGAGAATTTTTCCAACTTATCGAAAACATGATTAATCGAGAACCTAGCTTATCGAGAACACGGTTATCGAGATCATGGTTATCGAGAACCTGAGTTATCGAGAATGTGATTTCGATAATTTAGGGTATTGTGTTCTCGAAAACTACATGTGTTCTCGAAAACAAGTACATATCGAGAACTTCTTATACAAGAAATTCCGACCAGATTCCGGCGACCCTTTTTCCAGTTTCCGATGAGATTCGACCTTTTTCTTGACCACTTTATTCACGGTAAAGGAACAAAAAAAAGTCTCGAAATACTACTGTTACAAACAAGCTGAGAAGCATACTTAATGGAATGACCATATGAGCAGTTTGTAAGATGCCAACAAATGAATGCATAAGACTTTTGTTTTGACCATATGGATACAATAAACTTGTGAAGAAAACTGTTTACCACTCGACAAATAGAAAAAAAAAATCAGATCTGGAAAAAGTGGAGTAAAAAACAGCTTAAAACACAATATTCAAACCACAAAAATCATAAGATAACACAACGAGGCTCTGATACCAATTGTAGGATCGAAAATATACATGATTTATGTGTTTCGGGAGGTCTAGGTTGATGATTAAAGATGAAAGTATTCATCTTTTCTAGAGAGAGAAAGTAGAGAGAGGGTGAAGAAAATGGAATATATTAACAATGAGAGAATAATTACACAATTTCCCACACCCCTCATGGAGAGTCATGAGGGGTATTTATAGGCTCATTACATAATAAATTTGCCTAATGACCACTAATAGTCCCTGAAGTTACTACTAGCTATATATCTAGTCCATTTCACTTGTGTGACGTTATCTTAATAAAACAGCGAGGCTAACAGATATACTCTATGACTCTATCAAATCAAGATTATGAACACGACCTCAATAACTGCTGATGACGTATAGTCCGCACTCGGGTCACGAACCCGGCTAATGGATGATACTAACACCAAGCCCACCACGCGTGGGCTATCATGACAAAGGTTTGGGCTCACAGAGGCCCAAAGCCTAATCTATTTTGATCTCGATATGGGATCTCTTATTTATGGGATAAGGATCAATGGACCGAATATAGGGGATACGCCGAAGAGTAAGGAACACGAAACCTACAAGGATTTCATGTGTATATAAAGGGCATCACGGCTCTCATTAAAGGTATCATCTAAAAACTCTAACTCTTCACTATAACCCTAAAACCGATTACTTACTCTCACGCTGGAGGATAATCGTGGGAGACAATCCCACGATAAGCCTAACGGTGTTGTTTGCTTTCTTAGTGCGCAGGTCTCAAGCAGTAATATCCAATTGGTACGAGAACAAGAGTCCAAATAAGGAACGCCCAACTATTGTATCAACAAGTGGCGCCATCCGTGGGACCCTACACTAAGAACTCCACTAAGAACTAGAATGACGAAACACGGAAACGTAAACCAGCGAACTCCGCAGATGAAGAAGACATATGGTGACCCACAGGGGAAGAAGCAGCAAAGTGATTCAACCTCTAAGCAGGCCTCTGGAACAACCAGTGCGCCCAGGCACCAAGGGTCAGGCCCGGATCTGATCTTTCCAATGGTAGAACTTCCCACAGGGACTACCCAGGCCACTACGACAACCACTAGCACGGAAGATCTACAGCGCACTCCTTTCACCACCCCCCACCAAACGGTACCAGAAACATACCCCACTGATCCGCCACGTGCGCCTAACCGAGACAAGGGTCCCAATATGGAAACAGACATCCTCGCGCTAGAAGGAGTCGCCTGAACTAGCACCAAGTGATTTTGTATCTCAAAACTACGAAACCTTGGCTGCCCTTATGCAAGAAGAAGCGAAAAGGAGGTCAAGTCAGAGCCTGCAAGCCCGGCTCAACTTCGGCCCTGAGTATGAAGCATCCCCACCGCGTCACCGAAAGGAGAGGCGCGAGAAGGATAGCCGCCGACTCCCAGTGTTCACTAGGGTCGGGAAGAAAGTTGTGGATGATGAAGCAGCTGACTTGCAATACCTGGAGGAACACGAAGACGATGGAAGGCGTACCAATGTCTACGCTAGGCTTGGTAGTCGCAGGGTTCACGATAGACTTGGGCGACAGCGCTCACCAAGCGAAAGCCCTCCAAGGTTTAGCAGTCGAAGAGTTCATGATAGACTTGGGCGACAACGCTCCCCAAGCGAAAGCCCTTCAAGCTCGGATTATGAGGGAAGTCGGCGCAAGCACCGCAAAAGGGTAAGCTCATCCTCAAGTGACTCCTCGGACAACGAGGACAAAGAAACAGGACATTGAAAGTCCAAGAGAAGATATCGCGATGAGGAGGACGAAGATATGTCCCGTCCCTGGCGCCGCCAAAAGGTTGACGCATTCACTCGGCGCATCAGCGATTTTTCAGAAGATAAGAGAAGGCGCATGCCCGCTAATGTTAAAACTTATGATGGGACGGGTGATCCTAATGACCACCTAAAAATTTTTGAATCAGCCGCCACCATCGAAAATTGGCCACAACCCGTGTGGTGCCACATGTTTAATTCTACACTGGTGGGGAATGCGCGAACCTCGTTTAGTAAGCTACCACGAAGAAGCATAGACGGGTTTGAAGAGTTGCGAAAGGCGTTTCACTTGAACTTTACTCAAAGGAATAAGTGCGCCAAAAACCCTGTCGAACTTGCTAGGGTAAAACAACGCCAAGGGGAATCCACAAGCGCTTATGTGGAGCGCTATAAGGACGAATGCATACACATCAAGGCATGCCCCGAAATACTAAAGATCTCAGGGTTCATGAATGGAATCAATAACCCAGAACTTATCAGAAGGTTAAATGATAAGGTTCCCCAAACCTTTGATGAACTTATGAAGCGCACGGGGTCCTTTATCCAAGGGGAAGCAGCCGCTGCGGATAGCAAGAAAGGCTACTCAAATTATAGGTCACAAGAACAGCCCAGGAGACAATCCAATGACCAGAGTAGCAACCGTAACAAAACCTATCGCAGTCAGGGGGGCGGACGAGAGAATGACAAATACACCCCACTAACGAAGACTCCAAGGGAGATATTTGTGACAGAAGGTGCGAACTTCCCGAAACCCCCACCAATGCGCACCCCAGAGGATCGGCGCGTAGGGAACGGGTACTGTGAATATCATGGACAAAAGGGCCACACCACCAATGAGTGTGTCCAATTGCGCCAACTAATTGATAAATTAGTGAAAGAAGGCAAATTGGATCATTTAGTTAAGAGCATCAAAGATGGAAAAGACAAACAGAAGGTCGGGAACAAGAAAGAGACACCTAAGGACAAGGTTGAAACCATCTACATGATACAATAATGGCAGCGAAAGACTAGGCAAAAGGTCAGCCAAAAGTTTTCTTATGGAAGCGAAATCTCTTTCCCCACTCTGGCTGCGGACAACGCAGTAGCGGAACCACTCACCATCGAGATAAATACGGGGGGTCATGATATCCACCGCATGTATGTTGATGGAGGGGCATCCGCAGACATAATGTATGAACACTGTTTCAAAAGGTTGCGACCTGAGATACGAAGTCAGTTAAGCTCGGCCACGCCTTCGTTGACTGGCTTTACAGGAGAAAAGATATGGCCCTTGGGGCAAATACGATTCTCGTAGTCGTTGGGGATAAGCAACACTCTATGGCGGCCTGGATGAATTTTATGGTGATCAGATCTCCTTTATACAATGGCATTATTGGAAGACCAGGAATATCTGCCATGCGCGCAGTACCGTCCACAGCATATGGGATGCTCAAATTCCCAGTAGAAGGAGGCATTGTCACCCTCTACAATACCACTGTACCACCTAGAGAGTGTAACACAGTTACATGTGATACATGACGCACCCCAGAACAGCACGCAGCTAAAGNTATTGGAAGACCAGGAATATCTGCCATGCGCGCAGTACCGTCCACAGCATATGGGATGCTCAAATTCCCAGTAGAAGGAGGCATTGTCACCCTCTACAATACCACTGTACCACCTAGAGAGTGTAACACAGTTACATGTGATACATGACGCACCCCAGAACAGCACGCAGCTAAAGTATCAAACCTAAAGGTCGCAATTCATCCTGATTACCCGGAGCAAGAGGTATCGATTGGGGGATCGCTGTCTGACAAAGGCAGAGCGGCCGTATGCGCACTCTTGTAAAGGAATCTAGATATCTTCGCATGGGAACCAAAGCATATGACTGGCGTGCCACGATCGATTACAGAACACAAGTTGAAAATCCGACAAGGATACCCTCCGGTACGGCAGAAAAAGCGCGGCCAGGCCCCAGAGCACGCAAAAGCCATTCTAGAGGAAGTACACAAGCTTGTGGACGCAGGCATCATGCGAGAGGTCTATTACCATGACTGGCTCTCCAATCCAGTGATGGTGAAGAAGAGTGATGGTAGCTGGAGGATGTGCGTGGATTTCACTGATCTCAACAAAGCATGTCCACAAGACTGCTACCCGCTACCAGAGATAGTTTGGAAGATAGAATCTTTGTGCGGATACCCCTTTAAATGCTTCCGAGACGCATACAAAGGGTACCATCAAATCCAAATGGCTAAAGAAGACGAAGAAAAAACAGCCTTCCACACAAGCCAGGGTGTCTACTGTTACACAAAAATGCCTTTTGGCTTAAAGAATGCAGGTGCCACTTACCAGCGATTAGTAGATAATGCATTTGAAAAGCAAGTGGGCCGCAACCTGGAAGTCTATGTTGACGACCTTGTCATAAAAAGCCATACCGAAGATGAGTTGGTACGCGACATTGAAGAAATATTTAGGACGTTGGGGAAGATCAACATGAAGTTAAATCCTAAGAAATGCACTTTTGGTGCTACAGAAGGCATGTTCCTCGGATACTTGATAGAGCCTGATGGCATTAAGCCATGCCCAGAAAAAACAAAGGCTGTCATCCAACTCCATTCACCAAGCACGTTGAAAGAAGTCCAGTCCCTGAATGGAAAACTAGCCGGGTTGAACAGATTCCTGTCCAAATCAGCGGATAAGTCACTTCCTCTCTTTAAAACACTCACGAAGTGTACAAAAAAAAGAGACTTTTTTTGGACTGCGGAAGCGGAAGAAGCTTTTCAACAGCTTAAGAAACATATAGCAGCGCTTCCCACAGTAGCCGCACCCCGACCAGGGGAAGAGTTGATTATGTACTTTTCTGCAACTCATGGAGCAGTCAGCGCGGTGCTATTGACAGATAGGAACTCCGTACAAACACCGGTATATTTTGTAAGCAAAGCACTCAAGAAGACAGAGATTAACTACACCGCAATGGAAAAGTTGGTCCTCGCGTTAGTACTCGCCGCTAAAAGACTGCGCAGATACTTTCAAGCACACCCAATAGCAGTAATCACGGACCAACCTATCAAGCAAGTTATCTCCAAACCCGACGCATCGGGGCGATTACAAAAATGGAGCGTGTTGCTAAGTGAGCATAACATCTCTTATAGACCACGCACTGCGGTTAATGGGCAGATACTAGCAGACTTCATCATTGAGAAAACAGATACTGATGCCCCACCTCCAAGAAGCGAGGTAGAACTACAAGAACCATGGGTCCTATTCACGGACGGATCTTCGTGCGTGGACGGGTCAGGCGCAAGTCTTATCCTCACCAGCCCAGAAGGAATGGAATTCACTTACACACTGCGCTTTGAATTCACAGCCACGAACAACGTGGCAAAGTATGAAGCCCTAATTGCGGGATTACGCATTGCAACTCGAATGGGTGTACGCAACCTAGAGGCGAATGTGGATTCCCGACTAGTAGCCAACCATGTGTCAGGTGAATATGTGGCTAAAGAGGATAACATGATCCAATACCTCGACAAGACCAAGTCATTAATACAGGGGTTTGACAGGTTTACCATTAAACAAGTTCCTAGAGGGGAAAACAAAAAGGCAGATGCGCTATGCAAGATCGCATCTACAAGCTTTGCGCACCTATCAAAACAGGTATTGGTGGAGATCCTCAAGAACAAATCCATCTCGGAGATGGAAATATCTACGGTGATACAGGAGCAGGATCCTACTTGGATGACCCCTATCATTGAATTTATAAGTAAGGGCATACTGCCCCAAGAACAGAAGGACGCTCGACGGATAAGGCGCACAGCGCAGAGGTTCTGTGGAAAACTAGAAGGGGGATTGAATAGTTTTACATCTTTTTAATTTGCTCAAAGTTCATTCGAAAAACCTTCAATTAGAGTTTAGTATGAAAACAACATATAATCAATATGATCAATTATATATGTATGCTTTTGAATTTATTTTCAAAACTTAGTTTTATGAATGGAGCTTTGGTTGATCTTTATGTGAATATGTTTTCCTTTTAAAATCTTAAAACGTTTTGTATCAAATTATCAATTAAGTTAAACTCAACATGAGAAGTGTGAATAATGCATCTGAGTCTATTAGACCATATCATAAAATTATTCATCCTATAACAATATTAACTTCTATCTATCACACAATCAACCTCAAAACAATATAAGCAACAATCAACACATATTTGCAAGCATAGATATAAAGCAATAAATGTAAGAATAAATGACAAGAGTTAAGAGAAAGGAAATGCAAACCGGGCACGATGATTTATAGTGGTTCGGCTACAAGGACACCTTCCTTGCCCTACTCCACTCCCCGAGTCACCTACTCGAGAGTTTTCTTTACTACTTAACAAGCTCCCTTTTGGCGGAGAAAACCGTACACAACTTTTGCTTACACCAATTAATGACACTAAGCTAAATGTCGGGTTCTAATAGTAGCTAGAACCAATCTCACGACACGACTTCGATCACTACACAACTTCTACATGACTTCACGACTTCTTCACGACTTCACAACTTCACGACTTCTTCACTACTTCACAACTTCTTCTATACTCCACTACTTATTCACACACCTACATCTTCACACTACTAAGTAAGATCATCTTGATCTACTTATTACATATACATACATAACTCACAACTTCACATCAACACCAACTAGACTCTAATATATCTTTAGCTTTATGATAGGGAGGATTCTTCTCTTGCACTTTGAGTTGTGAAGGATTGGATCACTTGAAAACAAAGACTTATAATCTTATGATCAAAGGATTTAGAAAGATGTTTGGAAATGATTGGGACTGAAAATTTTAGTGCAGAAGGTCTGGGAAAATTGCAGAAATGAACCTGTATTTATAGGCAAACATTTCTGACAAAAGGAGCGTGCCGGCCCCCTTAAATAGGTGCCGGCCCCCTTAAAATTAAGGGGCCGCCCAGCCGAAAACGGCAGTTTTCTTGTCTTTTTTTGGGGAAGGTTTATCTAGTGAAATTTTAACTGTTTTTGGCTAAAAATTTGAATTCATATATTTATTATGAATTAAGCCTTTTCCTTTAATTAACAAAAGTGTTTTTCTAAAATATATAAAATGTTTATAACATTTTATAACATTTTTTTTTAATTAAAACATTTCCCTTTAATTACCAAAAGTGTTTTTCTAAAATATATAAAATGTTTATAACATTTTATAAAATTTGTAATGTCTAAATAAAAATCCCTTTGATCATAAAATATATTAGACATTTGTTTATACATACCTTAAGTGATTGTTGAAGCATACTCGAAACGTTGAGATGTCGAGAGACGTTGACGTATAAATGCATATATGATTTTTGATCACAAGTAACTTAAACACTTTACGTTATGTGTTGTAACTTACATCTTTGTCATCATCAAAACATGAAGAGGATGTTTAGATTAAATATCGTAATATTTATGCCAACAATCTCCCCCTTTTTGATGATGACAAACTATGTAAACTATAACTCATAGAAAAATGTATAAGTTACTTGTTTACACTTCCCCCTTTTGTCGAAGCAAAAAGGTGGACTCCTAGACGAGACTTTTACTACCCTTCAATCCTTGAAATAAAGAGGCGAGCTTGCATCATCGTAAGTGAAGCCTTGATCAAATAAACCTCTAAAGCATGACTCTAGCGAATCCATGGATCAAATAAATTGCAAACTTTTAACCTGCATCAAGGGTTAGTTTCCTGCAACGAAAAAAATATAATATATAGATAGGGATGTAATACACATCACCAATGCTCCCCCTTGGTGTATGCTCCCCCTTATTTGAGGCACCAAGAAATCAAGTAACGGAAGAGTGCTACAAGGCAAAGTTAGTTGAAAAAGAATGCACATATACATAATGATGATGATAGATATATGCATGACACTTATTGGGGAACAAGATATGGATGTCTAAGGTATATGGACTAAAAATATGACACATGCAATTATTGTTTTGAAAGCAACAACCTAAATCCAAAATATCATGACCAATGCTTAAGACATGGCAATGATTACGACCAAAAAAAAATTCGACCAACATATTTTGGCGAAATATGCCAAAATATATACTCAAAAAGAATCAAAAGAGGATGATGATGAAGATGGTACGTTCTTTTAAAAATGTAGAACAACGAAGATGGATGAGCATGGAGGAAAAGGGAAGGTGATGGCAAGGGGTTCACAAGTATGGTTTAGATTAATATATCGTTTGACAAAGGTGGATGATTGGGAATCATGGGATTTTTAGGTGTTTTGTTGGTTGACGACCGAAGGTGAATATGTGAGATGAGGTGGTGATGACTCGACAACACTTGAAGCTTGGATACCTTCTTTGTGTTCTTCACTTGCTAGAAAGTGGAAAAGACGCATTTTGTAATGAAATTCACTTGGATGAGGTGGTGATTACTCGACAACACTTGAAGCTTGGATATCTTCTTTGTGTTCTTCACTTGTTAGAAAGTGGAAAAGACGCATTCATTATGATATTCACTTGACTTTTGATGACATAGACAAACATGTTTATGAGTGTATGGAGATGGGAAATGGGTATTGGCGAAAATGGCTAGGTGGAGTTGACTACATACCAATGGTGACTCAACAACACTTGACGCATTTCATAAAGAAATTCACTTTGACTTTTGACTACATGGACAAGCATGTTTATGAGAATATGGATATGACAGTTGCCCTTTGATTCAAAGAGCAACACAAGGATGAACATGGGTTTATGTATCATGAGAGATGGTTTGACTTTCAGGGATTTAAGTTTTGGTGGTGATGACGCACTTAGTAGAATGTAGGGAATGGTTACATGGTTGAATCTTCTCGTGAAGATGACTCGGTGGATTTATTGGTGAAGATGGGAAATGAGGATCAAGTGGAGATGACTAGGTGGAAGCGAAAGAGTGATGTTCAAGGAAGGAATTTCTTGGGTAGGAGGTGGTGGTGATACTTTTGGTGGTGGAGACAATTGTGAGTTGATATATCCATTGATGGATGGAGATTAAGATATGGTGGAGAATGTTTTAGATGGTGCATTAGATGCACTAGGAGATGAAATTTGAGGTTGAGGTGATGGAGTTTTGGTGTTATCTTGTGTTAAATCAATGAGGAGTGGTTTAGGAGGTATGATGTTGATTCTTCGTTTCTTTGAGGGCATAAAAATGGTGGATGACTCGAGATTGGTAGTACAAAGGAAGACTCGATTTTGGGTGCGAGGTAGAAGGATATATGTGAGTGAGTATGTTTTCCTTTCCCATTAAATTCATGCTCATCCGGATATAGAATGCGACAAAAACAAAGACAAATCAACACAAAGGCGATGAGATTGACAATGACACGAAGGATGATGGATGAGTGACATTTTAATTTGCATTACGCTAATTAAAAATACTTAAGCATTTCGGATGAAATATTTAAGTTGTCACATCAACTTAGAGAGATATTAGATTACAATCTAACAATCTCTTTACAAAGGAGTGGATTGTTTGGAAGGAAAAAGGCAATGAATAAGGAAGTGAGTATGGATGAAGACTCTAGGACACTTAAGATAATTTGAAACTATTATGACCTATCGGATTGTGACACAAAGGTTCTCATGAAATAAAGGTGTACAATCTAAAGGCAAGAGATATATTCCTAGATGAATGAGACATATAGAGTTAAGCATGTAAAGGCATTTATGCATGTATCAAAAATAAGTACAAAACTATATCATATCAAAATAGTTAGAGAAAGACAATAACTATTATAATAAACATGCATTCAATAACTAAGCAAATAACTATGAAGGCATATAATCAAATCACGTAGGAGCAAATAAACATCTAGAAATATCATATATGCGAGATGCCAAAAATCTAGTAATGAAAAATTCTAATGGGAGGCAAAGTTCATAAAAGTAAACTAGCGTTTGATATATTTAGGAAGAACAATTTAATCGAGTTGGAGAATGAGTATGAGACTATTACTAGCGGTGCTCAATTCAGGCTAAACACGGCCATTTTTACGGGTTACACACACCCAACTTCTCACATAGAAGCAATTCAACCGTTAGGTTAAATTGAATTTCTAGTCAATAGATTCTCGAGTAGTCATTCTCTTTTTAGAAGAAAGTGACTTCCTAAATTTACCTATCGAAGAGTACCAAATATGAATTTTGCTTAGTTCACTAATACTTTGCTTAATGTGACTCAATCATCATGTTTTTATGAAGGTAAATCTAGATGATATATTTTACTCATGATCCTAATAGAGACGTGTTGAATGTTTAGACAACAGTAAACAAAATGCTTTAATCTTTTGTTTATGATTTACCGGTTGTTTGGTTTTAATGGCATATTACTTGATTTAATAAATGTGCTTGATT
>LBNU01000657.1:58791-84524 GCA_014162995.1 Artemisia annua | reverse complement strand
CGGGTCATGCAGCATGCATTCAGGACCACGGTCCGTTGTAGCACGAGCCTTGCGGTCAGGATACTACTGGCCCTCTATGCATCGCGATGCGCGTGATATGATAAGGAAGTGCAGTGACTGTCAAGTTCATAGACCCATCCTGCGCCAGCCACAAGAAGAGCTAACACCTATTACTTCGCCGTGGCCATTCTATAAGTGGGGTATTGACATTGCGGGTCCCTTCCCTGTTGCAGCAGGGGGACTGAAATTTCTCATTGTGGCTATCGATTACTTTACTAAGTGGATCGAGGCAAAAGCAGTGATAACAATTACAGGCAATCAAGTAAAGCGATTTGTTTGGAAAAATATTGTATGCCGCTTTGGGTTACCTGGGGAAATAATCTCGGACAACGGAAAACAATTCCGCGATAACCCGTTCAAAGACTGGTGCGAGAAACTGAATATTACACAACACTTCGCGTCGGTTAAACACCCACAAACCAACGGTTTGGTTGAGCGCGCAAATCGCAGTCTGGGCGAAGGAATTAAAGCGCGCCTATACAGACACAAAGGAAGATGGGTGGATGAATTGTCACACGTCTTATAGGCAAATCACACCTCAATCAAAGTTAGCACTGGAGATACTCCCTTTTCTCTTGTCTACGGGACAGAAGCTGTTATACCAGCTGAGATTGGGATGCCAACTATCCGCACTGCGGAAGTTAATGCCGCAACTAACGACGACGAACGGCGTATAGACTTAGACTTATTGGAAGAAAGGCGCGAGCGCGCAGCTATACGTGAGGCAAGAGCTAAGTCAAAGATGAAGGGATACTACGATGCTAAAGTTCGAAGCACCTCATTCAGACCAGGCGATTTTGTATTTCGCGCTAATGATGCGAGCCACGCAGAAGATACAGGAAAGCTTGGACCAAAGTGGGAAGGACCCTATGAGGTCATGGAAGCACTAGGAAAAGCGCGTACAAGCTACGTGACATGGATAGCCGTGAGCTACAACGCACATGGAACATTTGTAATCTCAAAAGATGCTATCTTTAAGAAAGGCTACGGCCCCATACACGGACACCTCCACACTTTAGTAAGTGCTCAATAAATATCCGTGTATTTATATTTTTGTTTCATTTAGGCAAATAACTTTCTTTTTACAAAAACTTGCAAGTATTAATTAAATTCCGCGGTTTCTAGCTAACTCCGCGTCACATTTTCTTTACATTGTTATTTACATATTATTTATGTCTCAATGTTGTGGTTACATTACCTCTTGCCTACATGGCGTGCATGCACTTATTAAAACCCACGATGGTAAAGGATGAGTAAACCTACTAAATAACTCGTTGAGTAAGAGGGTTGCAAACCCATCAACATTGGATCACGCCCTTGTTAAACACCTTACTCTCAAGACGTTGGAGTAAGTTCAATGTGCATCCCACGATGGATACGCAATTTTGCACACTGTGCGCATTTAACAAATTAGGAATCAAGACTCTTGACTCCTTGGTATGATATTCGCAGTATGCTGCATATTAACCAATACACTTGTGAATTTCATATATATATTCGCGAATTTCATACACGATTATGTTATAAGTGATTATAGATTCCTGAAATTTTTTCTAAGTGCGTTTATATGACAAGTATGATTCTTAGACATAACACAGACGTCTTGTACGCAAAGACAAATAGCTAAGTACAAACACAATACAAGCAATACACTATGCGTACAATTGCACTTTCAAAATAACATTCCATTACGAACTACGAGTAATTACAAAGTATAGATTTAACATGCACATATGCAACAAAATGTTAAATCTATTACAAAACATTACAAGAATGGCCTACAGACTGTGGGTACGCCTAAGCTCTGAACTGCTAGACTGATGCGCAACATTCCCAACTTCCTCGAGCCTCTTCAGCAGATCACTATCCTGGGGTGACACTGTGGCCACACTAACGGGCACTCCATCAGATCTCGGTATGTGTGCCGCACCAATACCGCAAAGGATAGCCTTTCCCTTCACACCCTTCTTCTTTGCAAGTCTCATAGCATGCGCTTCCAAGGATTCCTTCAGGGGGATCTCCTTTTCAATAGAGAAGGGATTCAGGATGTCACGAGGACGAGCGAAGATAGGTACCTGCAGTTGAGACACATTGGGCTTCAAATAATAGTCAGGTTGTGCCTCAGCGCCATCTGCGGTATGCCGAGCCAAGGTTAACCCCTCCATGATAACACTTATGGGGTAGTCCTGGTCGCGCTCCAGTTGAGCAATATGCGGAAGCTCTAAGAGCTTCATCTTCTCCATGGCAGCGACAAGCTCGTCATAGGCACTCTCGCTGTAACTAGGTACTTTGGAGGTAGGCACAGTCAGAATCTTATTTTCATGCAGCTCTTCAATGGCCTCCGCCCTACCACGAGCCAATGCACACCGGACCACGTCCCCAAAAGAATCCCTCACTTCTTGCGACTCTAAAGTGCCCAGAGCGGCAAGGCGTAAACCATGACTAATGAGCCACCTGCGCTCGGCAACTGACGACACCAGGTGGGGGTACAGCTCCTCATCATATTCAAGACTAAGCTTGCGCAACTTAGCCTCCTGACTCTCTAGTGATTCTCCCATAACCTTGCGAAACTCTGCTAACTTAGTAAAGTGCTCGCCCTTCCAATGTTCCATATACTTCACAATCTATTGGCAGGTGGCCTTGTAATCCTGGAACGCAGCACGCTCATGGCTCACTTGGGCAAGCAGTGCAATCTTCTCTTCAGCGAGCTTCTTGGCATAAGAATTAGTTGACTCTACTTCAGCTTTAGCAGCAGCCAACTGTGCTCTGAGTTGCGCAATCTCTCCATCCTTTTGCACACTGCGACTACCTTCACCAGCATACTTTGACTGCAGCTGTGACACTAAGGAAGCCTGGTGCGCAGTAGCCAAGCTTAACTCTTCCATCAACCGGTCCATTGGTGCATCGTCAAACACCTTGGGCCCAGACCCTTGGCTTTTCTGTGCTGGGTCATCAACATGATGGGGACTCGGGAGTGGCGATTTCCCAGCACGCGCAGCAGCATCCCCAGCAGCTTCAATACTGCACACATATGACAGAGGTTCAAAATTTTTCTATAATTGTCAACACAGTTTATGAATGGAAGCTTTAAAAAACACAAGTCACAATACTTACTTGGGGAGTGGAGTCTCAGTCATATCCATGTTAGCAGCAGTGGCCGACACGTCCTCCTCTGATGACGACTGCTCGCCATCAATAATATGGCGCCTCCTCTTGGACGAACTTGCGCCATCACCACCTGACGCTCTCTTGCGCTTTATTCCATGGCTACTCTCCTCTGGCTCAAGGATCTCCATACTCTCTGATGAATCTGTGTGTCATTCATCGGCCTCTAGAGATTGCTCCGGGGATTGTGGTACACTACACACACGGGTAACCTGTAAAGCCACTGGGGGAATTCTCTGGCTCCTCCAGTGCGAGCTCCATCGTGCGCCCCGCAGTAGCTTCCAAAATTGGCGTCTCACCTTATCCTAGAGGGCGCACTCCTACTGTCACCTGCCTGGGCCTCGCCAATCGAACTACGCTGAACAAATCCATCTCTGCGCAACAAACAACAACAAAGCAAAAAGGGTTCCATAAGCTACAATAAGAAAGAGCGCTTACACTAATAAGCGAAGGAAAAGGAAGGACAAGCACCCACCCTGGTTATCCTCATCCAAGAAGGTTGGCACTTCGCCAGGAGGTTGGAAGTAGTTGCGACTAATGCCTAGGTGCACCAACAACTCTTCGGGGTAGGCTTTGATCGGAATACGATTGGCATTTATCGTATCCGCGTCAACTGCGCTATACGTCCTGGATGGGCACTCGTCCCTCGATAGCGATCCTTGGGTATAGAACGCGAAATCCCAAGGGAAAAATGTCTTATCAACCCAGAAGAAGTTCTCCCTCCAATCCCTGAGCGCATCTAATTTTTCTGTATAACATTGCAAGCGCCCTGCGCGCTTGGCAAAGGATACTCACCCATTTGACCACGTCGAGTGGTAAAACGCGCGGAAAAGATGAATTGTGGGGTTAATCGCCATCAGGCGACAATTCACCTCAAAGTTCGTTATTTTAGCTGCATCTATGCAGTGCAGCTGGGAGATGTGGAGGCGATAATAGTTCAGAATATCGCACAAGAATAGCGAAATGGGTGCACGTTGGTTAGCGAATTCAAAGAAACGTGTGTATACCCCTACTTTCCCATCGGGGAAATCCGCTATGGATGCAGTCGCCACCGGAACTACCGGGTGCAACGCCTCAGGGATGAAATAATCCGAGGTGAACTCACGAAGTTCATCCTCGGTTATATCAGATGTAAAGTCGAATAATTGGCGGACCATGATTAGTATAAAAAAGCGCACGCGCTATTACCTTCGTGAGTACTTTTGATGTTTTGATTGCGGTTTTGGAAGTTTTTTAACAATGGAGGCAATAGAAGCTTTTTACTGTGATAAAAACAGTGAAATGGGGGTTACCCTTTATAAAGGGTTCCACCCACATGGGTGGGTGACACGTGTAACCCACTCACTTTAATCGTGTGGCTAGGAGATCAAAAGGTAAGGTACTTTTTGCACTTTCCCACGATTTCCAAGGCAGATTTTTGGATTTATTTGGACTAGATTCATGGTATATTCTTTTGGCGGGAAACATTTGAAACTTATCCGCCACAAATGCTGGAGTATTTTTCGTTACGACTGATAGTCTAGCATCCGTGGTTGCACCGTGCGCATACTAGACTGGGGGGACATGATGACGTATAGTCCGCACTCGGGTCACGAACCCGGCTAATGGACGATACTAACACCAAGCCCACCACGCGTGGGCTATCATGACAAAGGTTTGGGCTCACAGAGGCCCAAAGCCTAATCTATTTTTGGTCTCGATATGGGATCTCTTATTTATGGGATAAGGATCAATGGACCGAATATAGGGGATACGCCAAAGAGTAAGGAACACGAAACCTACAAGGATTTCGTGTGTATATAAAGGGCATCACGGCTCTCATGAAAGGTATCATCTAAAAATCCTAACTCTTCACTATAACCCTAAAACCTATTACTTACTCTCACGCTGGAGGATAATCGTGGGAGAAAATCTCACGATAAGCCTAACGGTGTTGTTTGCTTTCTTAGTGCGCAGGTCTCAAGCAGTAATATCCAATTGGTACGAGAACAGGAGTCCAAATAAGGAACGCCCAACTTTTGTATCAACAACTACTAAATCAATATCGTTGTTGTGTGATATTTTGGTTTTCACACTTGGCTTCGTTTGTATAAGAAGAATTGCAACAACTTGTAACTCCAGAACACAACACAAAACACTAGAATGTTTGAAGCTAGAGGTGGCAAATAGGACAGGTGGCTCGGGTCAAAACGAACTTGGGTCATCACAGGCTTGGGTCAAAGCAGGCGAAATTGAAATTCAAATCAAACAGGCTGGGGTGAAGTGGGCACCCTCTTATTGTTTTGGTTAGCATATTAAAACGTACAATATCAAAAATTGAAGAATGTCGAGTCTCGGAAACGTCATCTAAAACATGTTAAATATAAAATTACAAAACAAGTAGTAGAAAGAAGTTAACCACTAAACAACATTTTAAAAACAAAACACAGCTTGTAAATTATTCAAACAAGAAAAAAAATGTTTTATAGATACTGAATAGATCCATGTATAAAAATATCATTAAAAAGAATCGATACCTTTTTAGTTGAAACTAATAAAGATCCAATCTTTATGAAGAAAACTATTAAAGCTTGGATCTTTACCGAGCAAAATGAATAAAGATTCAATCTTTTCCGATCCCTTCATCTCTCGTCGCACTCTCCCCACTGTGTTAATCGATACCTTGACAATAAACCTGTTCCCATTCATCCATCTAGGAAAGGGGGTTGTTTGGTAGTATTATCATACTTTCGGGCCAATCTTCATTTTCATTCTTACACTTTTGGCCCCACCTCCCATTAACCCGGTAACCTTTTCATTATCGGGTAAACACCTATATAGGGCTGTTATCAGGTTGGGTTGTCAGTTTATCGGGCCGGGTTGAATCGGTTTTTGATTTTGAAAAAGTGACTCATAAGCCGACCTGATAAGTAATCGGTTATCGGGTTCACGTTGTTATCAGATCGAATGATTCATGTCAATCGAGTTACTGTGTTTTATTTTACCTATAAAATAAGTTATGGGTCAGAGTTATTTGATTACTTACGTAACTAAATAACCATTAAAAAAAGGCATGTAATGCATATGAAAAATAAAACTCATAGACAAATTTCAGGAAGGTGTGTAAGACACTCAGACCATATATAGTTGTTCAGATCCCGATCATGATCTTACGATCTTAAGATTTTACGATTCTACAAAGCAAAAACGATCCGGATCCTACGTACGATCTTAACAAGCTTAAGATCATATAAGATCCCAATGGTTGACCATAGGATATTAAGATTTAATCCGATCCGATCTTAGTTTTCTCGAACTGCATACTAATAAACTACAAATTTATGGATTATGTTTTTATATAATTTTAAAAACAACATATGATTATTTTTAAAAATTTTGTATTTATAATTTAAGACAACATTTTCATGAAACATTCATATAATTTTGTGTTTATTATATATAATTATTTGTAGATTTGAATAATATTACAAAGATTATTAGAAAGACATTATATTAGGATCTTAGGATCTCGATCCGATCTTACGATCACGATCTTGCAAAGACGAATACGATCTTAGGTAGGATCCCGATATTAAAAACTTTGACTAAGACATTAAGCTTTCTCGTAAAGCAAAACAACAACAACAACAACAACAACAACAACAACAACAACAACAATAAATAAATAAATAAATAAAGAATCAGTAGTAGTCAAAAATTCTTGTTGCATTACATGGTCAGTGAAACTATTCCTCATATTAATATATAAGTATAGTAATTATAAGAACGAAACCGTATAGTATTTTTACAAACTTGTGGTTTTACAAAACTTTAGGGAAAAAATTATAGATTCGAGTTATATTAAATATTAAACTTTTCTTACATACCAAGGGACTCATCCCCACCATTCATCTGAAAAGAAATCAATTGTTGAGATTAAAAGCATTTTAATATTTCACCTATTTTTTATAATTTAAATATCTCTAAACTGTTACTCGTTAAGTGAAAATAATTACACCATCGCGACGAGCATTTAATTATCTTTCTATAGACGGGCACTTTGATATAGTTTCGGAAAAAAAAATGTTTTTTTCATGTTTTTTTTCGTGGCCGAAAAAATTCACATGTGATAAACGTGAAAAAAATGAAAAAAAAATTTTTGTCGAAAATATATCAAAGTGCCTATCTATAGAAAGATAATTAAATGCTCGTCGTAACGGTATATATTTTTTCGCTTAACGATTAATGGTTTGAAAGATATTAATATTTGAAAAAAAAAATGAAAGTGAGTTTTTTAAATTGTTGGGGTTAATCTCATCCATTATATCAAATAAAAATGGAGGGTGGAGATTAGTCCCTTGTATGTATAAAAAAAAAAAAAATAAAAAAATAAATAAATAAAAAAATTGGTCATCAAATGATCTTAAATCAAAATATAGACAAATGTTGCAACACATAATACAGATAGTTTACTATATTAGAAATCCCACCTGTGACACACTTGTCTCGGGGGGAATATGAACATGCTTGTATTTGTATAAATACCTCCTCTAGCTTCACTAGAGGAGTGTGTGTTGCATAATAAAGTTTACATTTCCAACACCTCTCTCTCTCTCTCTCTCTCTCTCTCTCTCTCTCTCTCTCTCCAACACCACCATAGGTGTGTTTGGCTATTCCGGCCGACCACCAGACCACCACAATATCAACCTAAACTAGTGAGATCATTGTACATACAATTGGTATCAAGAGCCAAATATGTTTCGTTGTTTCAAGTAGTTGTGTTTTAGTGTTGTCTTAATATTCATTAGTTGTAAAAGTTTTGGTTTTATAGAAGTTAAGAACTTTCTCTCTCTAAAATATCTTAACCTTTATACGAAGTATAAAGATTAATCTTTTACGTGGTTAATCTTATAAAACGTGTGTTAGGATAACATATTTGTGGAAAAGGAAAGCGCTTTTATCATTCTATACAAAAATTTTGTGTATTTAGTGAAGATTTAGGCTCAATATTGTGGATCCAGAAGATACACAAAGTCACGGGTTTGACTGTTTGACCATGACATATCCAGCTTTTATCAGTCCATTATACGATCAAGAAAAGTCAACAGAATAAAGAACAAAAACAAAAAGTCAAACAGTTGCGCCTGAACCTACCAAATGTCACATGTTACCAAATAGTCAAACAGTTGCGCCTGAACAAAAAATCAAACAGACAGACAAACAGAGTCATTATATATACAAATGTAAGCACTTAATGAAAGGACGATGCTTGCGATAGCTGAACCTACCAAATGTCACATGTTACCAAAAATATCCATCGACGCACAGTGTCGGGCCTGGGGTAGCAACCCCGATAATATTATCAATGCTTCGACTCCAAAACGGAGTTAAACAGTTGCGCATAAATGAACCCATGTGATGAAACCAAACAACAAGGCACATATGCAATCAAAACACACATATTGTCCAAAAAAACATAAAAACAGTGTATCATAGCATGAAAATAGTCAAAATATCATTTGAGTACTATTTCCCCCGGGAAAACATAATGAAAAAGGGGTTACAAAACTCACCTCAAGCAAGTATTATAACCGGGAAAGTAGTAATTTCCAATGTGCAACAAAACCTTAACCGCGACCTATTTAATTAACGAGGTCCTTTAGGTCATAAAATGAAGTGAATGATATGTATGTATACTTTATAAGTCTTATACTACCCGTGCATGTTTGCATCTTAGTTTAATAAGCAAAATATACTTTCACGTCGAAGTTGTATAAGTTAAGACACTTGAAACTTCCATTTTGTCCCAACCTCAAAGTCAAGTGACTTACTATAAATAGTCCCCGCCCCTTTCATTCATGTCTAATTAATATTATTGTCGTAGTTTACAAAAGAGAAATGATTGAGAGACTTAAACTCATGCCTAATTTTATGCCTAAACTGGGGTGTCACTCTTTCATTGGTTGTAACTGAGGGACCCACTTCATCATAAACCAGTGAGATACTGCCACATATTTTAGGCACAAAAAGTAGGCATAAGTTTATGCCTCCCAATCATTTCTCGTTTACAAAAGTCTAGGTGTCGTTTAACTTGTCTTGCAACTTGTAACACTTATTTTAGAAGATAAGCTTATATAAACTTATGAATGACTTTCGAGTTCTCATTCGACAACTAACTCGATGCCAAGGCCGAAACACAGGCGGTACGACGAAGAGTCAGCTCAGTCCCATCCATAGAAGCCAAATTTTGACCAGTAACAGAACTATACAAAACATAAGTACACTGGACCCCAGGTAAGTTAGGAAAATGATTTAGAGACCTAATTGGTATGCCTAAAAATATGTCTAACAAGAGGATGAAGAAAAGTGGCAAAATGAAGAGTGGATATGAGGAAAGATAAACTGTAAGTTAATAAGGTTGTTGTTGGGGTGAGTAGTTACCAGCTTAACACCTATGTAAGGAAATGATGATGACGTGGACCATGATGGCATTATAAGGAGGGTTGATGATGAGGATGTAGGGTCAGAGTGACGTAAGGGTGACCGTACCCGTCGGTTAACCTGTTATCGAAGAACACCTTGAAAACACGAGGTGATGATGAGGCGTTTTTGTTAATATACAACATCTTTTTTCTTTCTTTACGAGTATAAGATTTGAAACTCTGAACTAATTAGGCTAGGCACAGTGGTGGTGACCTATATTGCATCATCATTTCGGCTGCCACCTCAGCTTTCTCTCTCCTCAACTCATATTCACCTCTCTCCCCACAGTGGTGACCCATATTACATCATCATTACTTAAAAAAAAATAATAAAAAAAAAATACACATTTTTAACACAAACACAAATTTTATTAATAAAACGTAAACATTACATAAACGAAACGATGCGGAATTAAACAACTAAAAATTAAACGTAAACATTACATGATAACACATAACATAAAACACGATACGGAAAACAAATAAAACACAACACGGAAATACTTAACATAAAACACCATTACGCATTGTCTGTTTCCCATGCATGTGTGTTTCTCAGAATGAACCACACATGTTGATATTTTAACCCTCTCCCATGGCGTTCATGATAAATTCGGTTTGCATTGCTGAGACGACAAGGGTCTTGACTTGTACGCTGCAACTCTTTGTAAATATCATTATATCTACGACATTCAAGGTTGATTCTATTCCATTGAGCCGTAATACTATTTTTATTACGGTGCTCACCATCAGTCTGATCGTTGAACCTTTGTGTAACGGCATTCCAAAAAGAACGTTCATTTACAAGGTCTCTAGATTCGCGAACATCAAGCCATATGTTAGCTAGCAAGCTTTCTTCTTCCATTGACCAATGATTATTCATTGTGAAATGCTTTAGGAGTGTGTGAAGAATAGTATTGTATGGTGTGTTATTTATAGGGGATAATAGAATTTTGAAATTTGAAAATCATAATTCAAATTTGAAAACCGAGCGGGATCTTTTAAACCTTTAAAATTTAAATTAAAAAACACGTGTAGATAAACGTTAAATTTTATATTCAAAAAAAACGTGTGGATAATATAAGAAGCGGGATTTTTTTAACTTTTCAAATTCAAATTCAAAATAAGAAGCCGAATATTTTTAAATTCAAAATTCAAACATAAGGCGAGATACATTTTAAATTCAAAATTCAAACAGAAGGCGGGATACATTTTAAATTCAAAATTCAAATAGAAGGCGGGATCTTTTAACACAAACTTAACTTTTTATTAATAAAAACATAAACGTTACATAAACATAAATGCAAAACGATACGAAATTAAAACATTACAATACTAAATTAAAAACTTAAACTTCAATTGTAATCCGGGTGATCCCAGGTTTGAGAGTTGTTGGAGTCGTAACCGTCGTCGTAAGGATCAAAGCTCGCAAACCTCTCTTCCTCTAACTTAGCTTCCAACCTGCTCAGCTCCCTCTCATCCTCAGAGTTCCAATTATTAGCAACGTCCACATTTTCCTCAAAACTTAGCTGAAAGTTTTCCAGATGAGGTTGTGGTGCAGATGAACTTGATGCACCTTGCACAAATTGTTGTTGTTGTTGTGGTGCATCAGCAGCTTCCACATTTTCCTCAAAACTCGAACGGAATTTTGTGGATTTTTCGTTCTCTATCTTCTGCATACAACCCCACAATGTTTCAACAACAGCAGCGTCTTTGCGAAATTCGTTGTACAAAAACTGGTCGATCACAAATTTTCTGTCGTCAGAGATGTCTGTGCACTCTGTGTATCGTGTTCTCAACCGTTGTTGGCGTAACTTTGCGAGCTCAAACTTCTTTATAACTTCGACAATTGCATCTTGTCGTTCCTTGTCGTCTATGTCGACTTGTTTTTTGACATAGTTTTGAACTTCTTCGATAATGTGGGAAAGCTTGCAAGCCATTTTTTTGTGTTTGATTTGTTGTTTGAATTGTTTTTAAAAGTGTGGGTTTGATTTGGGTATTTATAAGATGAAAGTGGTTAAAATTTTAAAATATATATTTTTTTTAATTACAAACGGTTACTTTTTTTAAAATGTGAGTAGTTTGTACAAAGTTTGTGTCCAATAGATTCGGTCGTTTGGGCAACCGAATACGTGATTTTTCGTCCGTCGACCGATTTGCAAAATAACCTCCACATTGGAGTCGACCGAATTGCAATTCGGTCACACATGTACTCGACCGAAAGTTTTCAGGCCCTCTGTGGCCAGCCTTATGTTACAGGTTCCGGTCAGGTTTAGTTAGGTGTATTTTTTTTTAGAGAATAATAATACGTTTAGGCACTTCATTAAAGATCATCTGCATGGTTCCTTGTTTAGCAAACCTAATTAGTAATTACAGATGTCTGTAAACAAATGGCTTTAAGCCTTTATTGCTTAAACAAACTTTACACCATTTTACCAAAAGCCAAACTAAACTTCTACCAATTAGCAAACCATCTTTCCATTAATGTACGAATAACATACACCATGTAATGCAACAAATTGAATAATCTGGTAAAAAAAACTCATAAGTATGTTTGCAGCAATGCTTATACAACAGACTCGATGAAATTAATATCAAAACCTCATATGAGTATGTCTTCTTTTGAAACACTTCTTTTGAAAGAAGTGAAAAACAACTCGAGCAAAGAATACAGATGAAACTCAATTCCAGATAGAATAATAAGAAATGAAACAATAAACATGAACATAGGAGCACCCTATAGATGAAAACCTCAAATCCGGATAGAATATCAGGACAACAAAAACAATAAATAGAGCTAAACAATAAACTGCGAACACCCAATGGATGTAAGACCTCAATTCTAGATAGAATATTAAGAACGGAAAACAATAATTTAATAACAAGACTCATCACGAAATAAACAATGTAAACAAACCCAAAAGCCAATGAAATAGAATAAACAAAACAAACATGATGATAGTCTATGCTCGAGAAACAACTCTCTCACAATTTACATTTGAGAGGTAAAGTATTTCTCTCAGTGATTATAAAATCACTTTGGATAATAAAAACACCCTAGACTTGCCAAGTTACCATAATAGAATACTATTTTTGTTTCATGCTAAAAATTCAAATCCGGATGAAGATCAGATATTGCAAGTTTTTACAGAATGATCCAAAAGTTTCATAGGGCATTTTGATTGATTTGAGAATTTGTAATTTGTCGGAGGAAGGAAGGGAGTGTGTGACTGTGAAGAAGGTGATGGTCAAAGCAAGGGTAGATTGGGGGTGTTTGCTTTATGTCATAATTTGATACAACATGTTGTCCATTTAAACCACCCATTTTGAAAATCAAGCAAGAAAGGCTGATGAACATACTCAACACCCAATGAATGAAGGACCTCAACTCCGGATAGACTATCAAGACATAATCACATCATACTAATAGTTTTTAGCAAATGATGAAAGACCTTAATTCTAAATATAACATTAAGAAATGAAAAAAATTAATAATAATAATAATAATAAATAAATAAATAAAAATAGTTTAATGATAAGCTCCGCTCAATTAGACAATGAGAACAGCTCCAAAGTCATATGAAATAGAATAAAAGCAACGAACAAAGATAATAGTCTATACTTGAAAGATAAATGACTTACTGTAATTTAATACTTATACAAATAATAAGATATCCTATTTGCCATCAAGTAACGTGTGTAACAGATCATAATATCACTCCCTAACAGATAAAATAATAGAATTGTTATTTCCTAATAAGAATTCAAATGCAGATAGAGATCAGAAACCGACAAATTTTTACCATCTCAAGAGTTTTCCAAAAAGAAAATGCTTCACGAGCTGTCATTGAAGATTGATGTCGGACCACCATTACCAATCGAGCTAGATGTAGCAGATAGAGGCTCACGTTCAGTGAAAGCCTCATGGTTTGCCGGTGGAACATCCACCACATGCTCTTGCACTCCACTATCACTAGTACTTGCATTCAAAGCTTTGGTCCAGCGAGCAATCAATTTCGTTCTCGCTTTTAACCATTTCTTAATTCCACAGGTCAGCTTTTTACACTTTGTCACCCTAATATTCACCATATTCGGAAACGCAAAAACCATAATGCCATTATTTGATACACCACACTCCTCAATTACACAAGAACTTCAAAGCAATAAATTTCTCAGCAATACACATGAACTCCTCATGAGTTATCGTCTCACTCCTACAAAGCTCTAACCTTACCAATTTCTCACAATTTGTTGCAATCACTTCTAAACTACGAGAGCTAACACTAACCCCTTTTAAAACCAGCTCCAGAAGGTTCGCACTATGGTTCCCAACAGTAATCAACCCCTCATCTCCTATCCTATTCCTATTACTGGCATAATTATCAACACAAAGCTTCTTTAACGCCCTACAATTTTCAGCAACACTAATCAATCCAACGTCCGTGCATCGTGATTTCTCAATGTGTAATGTAGTTAAATCACAACATTTAGCTACATGGACGGCCCACATGTATGCCGGGTTTGGCACCGGCTACACCCAATTTTAGGTCATGAAGTGCAAAAAGATTTCAAAACGGCCTTTTTTGTGGTATGTGCAACCCCCAAATTTTTTTTTGTTGCTTTCATTTCTTACGGTGTAACTTTAGTTAGCCCAACATTTTTTTGTGCAACACTCTCTTAAAAATCCTGGGTCCGTCCCTGTTTAGCTAGGGATGAAACACCGGCATCAGTCACGTTAGCTTGTTCCAAATAAACCTCAGATAAACAATCATTTCCAACACCCTGTCCCACTTTCCAAGACAGGAAATCAACTTGAAAGTTTTCAAATTCTTAAAACAGCTAATAAACATTCATAAGTTTAATAACCAAAAATACAAAACCGAAAGTTGACTAGAGTTATCTAACAGGTCAAACATACCTAAATCACTAAAAGAACATAAAAATTTCTTCAAATTGTTACAGTTTCTGGAAAAAGCAGCCATGCCTGAATCAGTTCATCCTTGGCACGCGTGAGATGAGGACACAAGGATGTGATAAGGATGATATCGTCGTCTTTTATGCTACGAAAGGATCCTTATCACATCCATGTGTCCTAATCTAACGGGTGAAGATCGGATTGTAGTATCAACGAAACATCAAATATGTTTTGTTGGGAGAGAAAAAGGATGTAAATGTGACTGCGAATGCGAAATGAGGATTAGGGTTTACATAACAAATGTGTTTTGTTGGGCTTTACACTTTGCACTAAACGAAATTGGTAATGGGTGTTGGATTTTTATTATTGGGTAACTTATTGGGTTGTTGGACTTCTCAAAAGTATGGATTATCTCCGGTCCGGTCTTGGTCGGTCCGTTCGGGTCGTTTGCTCAGCCCTAGATTGTAGTATCAACGAAACATTAAAACCGCTAAATATCCATTCGTAGACGTGAGGAATTGTAGTATCTTCGGCCATTTTGTTTGGCAGAAAAAACTTATGAGACACTACAAACAATTTTTTTTTGTTTTTCATAATCTTTGAAAATCAAATATTACTTTATGTAGCTTATAAAAACATTTTTTTTAATCTCTATCTCCAGTTACAACAATAATTACTTTTGTCAAACATACCCTAAATCTTTACACATTTGGCCAAGGAAGAGGTTGGCAAGCAAACAGTTGTTTTATCGTTGTTCTATCAAACAGAACGTTTCACCTGGAACTTGACTTCACGACATGAAATTCCATGACAACCGTTCGTGAAAGTGTGGCCTCAAGGCCAATGAAATAGCTAATAGTATTAATTCTATGTATGATGTTTCGTGCACACAAAAATCCATGAATATGATTATGGATATTTAACATTTACACACATCTACCAATTTCACATAAATATAGGATTGATATTTAAATTGCAAAATTTGACACCATCCAGACATTTTAGAAAAAACAAACAACATAATATAATTCAGATTCAAATTTCTCAAGCACTTTTTAATAGTAAAATAAAGTATTCTGATCTAAACTAAAAATATCTTAATAAAACAAACAACACTGTAGTAATAAAACAATTTTAATCATATTGGTTACCATATGACTTTTTATTTGGAAAAATAATTATGTTAGCTAGTACTTGTCGACTGTAGAAAACAGATGCGTCCCCATTTCTACCAATAATAACCTTGTGCAATTTATTGCCTTTCGTTAAAGCAGAATGGGGTGTGTAAAATTTCAAAATTTCGAGGGAAATTTGGAGTTACAATTTTCAAAACCTTTTAAATTTTTAGTTGCAACTCTTTACTATTATAGCTAGCTAGGGATGGTCATTCGATTCCATTGGTTCATAGGCTCATAGCGAACAAATGAAGTTGAAATAAATCAATTTTTTGGTTCATAAGATTGAGCAGAACTGTTAGATACTTTCTTTAAGACAAAACCAAATTACAATTTGGTCGAATCCATTCTAAAATAGGCTTCTCCGATAATATGTTGTTGAAGACGACTCAACGGAAAATGAAACATCCTACACTGGTTAATTTTAAGTTAGCCAATTCCAATGGCATAAGTTAGTCAATTCAAATATGTTTATAACAAGATGTTGTTTCTCTCGTGTTGCAACGAGGCTAAATAATTATTGGTAAATTTGTAATTAAGATAAATGGATGTACCGAAATAGACCTAAGTGTAGTTTAAAAAGAAAAAGTAGATTTTTAAAATGAATAAAAAAAATATAAGATGATGTAATTGATATATAAGAGTAAATTACGAGTAATCTCTATTTGTTTTTTGTTACACCATTGATACCTATTTTCACAACATGTTGCATCAATGATCTTTATTTTGTCAGCCCTTGTTAATTTGGAATTAGTGTGCCTCACATGAGTTGCACACAGCTATAAAATTGTTATCTACACTTGAGTTTGTAACACCCTCATTTTCACGGTTCGCAGCGGATTTAGGGTTGGGGTATTACTTCATGGAATCACAGTTACAGTAATAGAGAACGACTCGAAAAGAGACGTTTTTAGAAAATAGGTTATCATTCCTTAAAATATCAGAGTTTTTACAGTAAAATGTATACTTTTACTTATTTTGAGGTCCCAAAGTCTAAGTAATAGGTTATGTTTGAATGATAACCGGTTTGAAAGTCCTCCGAGTTCAGTGCCTCCTTCTGCCATAACTCCGTAGTTGTGATTACCTAGGATACATGCTTAAAAAGTCAACACTAGGTGTTGAGTGAGAATCATAGGTTTAAGTGTTAGTGAATACAAGTTCCCTGGGCTCCGTTGTTACATCCATCTGGGAAATTATTGTGTGTGTATGTGATAATTGTGATGCATGCACAATTATCAAGAGCGAGGTATGTTGCACTAAGCTCATGAACCACACGTTAACAATCCGGGTCATGGGGGCTGCAGACCCAACCATGAGGGGATGGGAAGGATAACTTTGCCAAAGTTAATCCTTTAGAGGGTTTAAATATAGTACTTATTGATACCATCCAGAAAGATAGAGTATCAACGGGAGCTGTCAAACTCCAATAGATCTATCAACTATATTCGAGTTCGCGTGGGCAAAATATCTCAAACGATTACATTCATGAATTTTAGTTATGTAGTGGTGGCAGATAGTTTACTCGTGCAACAACCAAAGAAAAAGACTTGTATTCGGTTTAAAGTAAAGCAAATAGCATGTAACCCCCTCACAGGGTTTAGAAAGCATTTAGAAAGCGTTTAAAAAGGTATGAGGGTATGAAAACTCACCTGGGCTTAGGGAAATCTAATTGATGTAATTAGTGACTCGAGAACTAGACTGCATTACTCACGTATCCTGGTGTTTTGTAGGTGTGGGGATATGTCAAGCTCTAGTTGTTTAGTTTAGTTTCTTAAGTAATCATTCTTAAGGTTTTTAGGGTTTTAGATATAACACAACACCGTTCAGGCCATCNACATGCTTAAAAAGTCAACACTAGGTGTTGAGTGAGAATCATAGGTTTAAGTGTTAGTGAATACAAGTTCCCTGGGCTCCGTTGTTACATCCATCTGGGAAATTATTGTGTGTGTATGTGATAATTGTGATGCATGCACAATTATCAAGAGCGAGGTATGTTGCACTAAGCTCATGAACCACACGTTAACAATCCGGGTCATGGGGGCTGCAGACCCAACCATGAGGGGATGGGAAGGATAACTTTGCCAAAGTTAATCCTTTAGAGGGTTTAAATATAGTACTTATTGATACCATCCAGAAAGATGTAGTATCCACGGGAGCTGTCAAACTCCAATAGATCTATCAACTATATTCGAGTTCGCGTGGGCAAAATATCTCAAACGATTACATTCATGAATTTTAGTTATGTAGTGGTGGCAGATAGTTTACTCGTGCAACAACCAAAGAAAAAGACTTGTATTCGGTTTAAAGTAAAGCAAATAGCATGTAACCCCCTCACAGGGTTTAGAAAGCATTTAGAAAGCGTTTAAAAAGGTATGAGGGTATGAAAACTCACCTGGGCTTAGGGAAATCTAATTGATGTAATTAGTGACTCGAGAACTAGACTGCATTACTCACGTATCCGGGTGTTTTGTAGGTGTGGGGATATGTCAAGCTCTAGTTGTTTAGTTTAGTTTCTTAAGTAATCATTCTTAAGGTTTTTAGGGTTTTAGATATAACACAACACCGTTCAGGCCATCACAATTCAGAAATATAAGACTCCTTACATGAAGCTCCCTACTATTGTATTATGTTATCAACATAATACCGTTCGGGCCATCATAATTAAGAAGTTAATACTCCTCACATGAAGCTCCTTACTATTGAGTTATGTTGTTATTATGGTTTAGTTATAAAAAAAACATTGTTCGGGCCATCATAATTCAGAAGTATATGCAATAATCGTTTGAGGAGCTAGGGCACTTTAAATCGTAAACCCAGCAAACTCGTCAAAACGAAATATCCACATAGTACTCCTCACATGAAGCTTCCTACTATTGAGTTATGCTTCTAACTTAAAAATAGGTTTGCTATATATATGAAAATAGTTTATTTTATAACCTTTAAGTTTCTATAATTACAAAATTTACCCTATACTTATAATACTTATATTACTTATACTTATAACTATCTATACTTAATACTATTAGTCCCTATACTTATATATTTTTGGAAAATGACAGAAATGACCCTTGGACTTATAAGTTTTCTATATTTACCATTTATACCCTTAGCTTTATAACTTTTGCAAAACTAGTCCTTTTAAGTTAATAACTTATTTAACTTTTTATCCTAGGGTTTTATAACTTTGCAAAAAGGGTCCTTATACTTATAACTTTTAAGAAATTTCAAAAATAGTCCCAGACTTAATATTTTCAGAAATTTTCCATATATACCCCTATGCATAGAAAACTTTGCAAAACTAGTCCTAATTCCATGCAAACTATATTTTTATGAAACAAAAAGGTTTCCTAGCTTATGTTTAACTAATATTAGCTTATCTAAGTTACCTAAACTAGCTTATAGTCTAATATAAGGGATTATAGCATATAATTTAGGTTTAGTCTATAATTAGGGTTTTAAAAAGATAACTAGCAAATGATTATGACCAAGGCTTGGGCAAGGGTTCTAAAGGGATCTAAGGAATCCTAATACTATCCTAGGATTGAACTAAAGCTAATAGAATTAGTAAAGAAAGCTTACGTAACTAGGGAAGGGCTAACGAGGGCGTTTAAGGTTTTCTAGGGCAAAATGGAACTCGATAGGGCATGCAAGACTATACCACTCGACTCCTAAGGTTTCTAAGGGTCCTAAACTAATACTAATTACAGAATATTGAAGGTGAAGAAGTGGGGAGGTGTGTTTTGGAAATGGAGGGTGTACGAGGGTATTTATACCCCTCGTTTGGAGTAGCGACCAAGGAAGGGAAGTAGGAGGTGTCAAATGGGGTGGTGTGGTGTCGAGGAGGGGGGAGGTGATTCACCATAGCTACATGGTGACAAAGGAAAGCTATGGTGGTAGAATAGGGTGGTGTGGATGAATGGTGGCCGTGTAGGGGTTTTGGGGTGACAAGGAGGTGACGAGGCTCCTTGGTGGCTGTTTGGTGGCCACAAGGTGGTGAGGCGGTGGTGGGGAGGTGCTTGTAAGCAGCTTAGGGTTTATAGAGGCGGTTTAGGGTGGTTTAGGGAGGTTTAGGGCCGGTTTAGGGTTTGTGTGGTGAAGAAGAAGTCGCGGGGTGGTTTTGGTCAAAGGAGGTGACGAGTAGGTGATGGAGGTGGGTGCTAGGGTGCTAGGTTAAGTCTAAGGTGGTGTGTAAGCTGCTAAGGTGTGTGCTAGGGGTGGTGCTAGGGTGCTAGGTAGCTTAAGGTAGGTTATTTCTAGGTTTAGGTCTTAGTTTTGTCCTAGTTTTACCTAGAGTGAGTTTAGGGTTTTGCCTAGGGTTTAGTGCCTAAGTTAGGGTCCTATGAGTTTTTAATGACTAATCCTAAGTCCTAAGAGGCTTATACTAAGTGGTGGTAGTTTATGGGAAAAATTTAGGAAGGTTTGACCTAGTTTCCGGAAAGTTATAACCTAGTTATGGTTTTGTGCCTAAGGGACTTGTACCTAAGATCTAATGGGTTGTAATAGTGCCTAAGGGTCCTAAGGTATCCTAATGTTCCTAAGGTAACTCATACTTAAGCCTTGGACACTTTCAAACTAGTTTAGTTAAGCATATAGGGTTTAGAAAGCACATAGGTCTAATTAGGGTTTATTTAAGGTTTGTTATGGTTCTGTGATATGTTTAGTGTGTTAGATTGGTAGATTACTTATTGTGGTGTTGTTTTGATCTTATGCTTGACATACCAGGGGTTTATAGAATGTGAGTGTTGAGTTATTTGGCTTGTGCGGATACGTGGGCAGGTCTAGAGAGTCATGCAAGTAATGAATGCACATAAAAAGCAAAAATTTACCTGTGAAATACCTACTATAGGTATTTGTAATGGGAATGATAGTGATGAGATTTTTTGGGTTGTTACAGAGTTGCACACGATGATCCTTGTAATATAACACATAGATGATCCTCATAATATAATATGGTTTGTTTAGTGATATGAAAGCACAAATATAATGTCGTATCGAGTCTAAAATAACCCAAATTCCATAGCATTAGATCCAATTTTGGTGGACCGTGCGCCATCCTAGTGGACTCATGTGGTTCTAACGTGCCCATAGAGCAGAGGCAAACCCGTTCAAAGTCATGTGAAGCAACAATATTCACATTATATGAATCAACTTCGTTTCAATAGCAAATATAGACCAAGCATCTTTTAGATGAAAGTGTATCCTAACTGAGACAAAGATCATAGCAACGAGGTTTTATAACAACAAGCTTTTATAGTTGTGTGGTTATTCATTTTCATCAATTATTAACACACACACAAAAAAAAAAGAAAAAATGAAGAAGTTATAATATGATATCTTCTATATAAAAGTATGTGGATGAATCTTTTAAAAATTATTAGTGTTTAGATTAAATAAGAATAAAAGTCTCTTTAACCACTCAAGGGTGCTTAGTGGCAAAAAGGCTTCAAACTATCGCTCTAAAACGTGTGAGGTCTCAAGTTCAATTCATGCTAGGTCCAAATAACCTTGAAATGGCCACACCAACCTTTGAAAAGGGAGGGCTTTATTTGGTTTGATTCTGTGTGACAGTGGGTTCAAAACCATGGATTAGTCAACCAAAAGGTCGGAAACTATGATTGAAAAAAAAATCTCTTTGTTTTAGAAACTACATTAATAAAAAAGTTGGCATGCATCTTTTAAGAAATTTGGGTGAGAATTATTTGGTCAACGAAAAAGTATTTTTAAGATTAAACATTACTCACTTTTAATTTTTTTATTTTTATTTTTTTATTTTTTATTTTTTTTAAATACACATCCACATTTTATGTATAGTATAGATATTGATTATAACAATTTTAAATTATATTACATTTTTTCCCTGATGAGACATGTTACAATTTTTCTTCATCCTAATACTTGCATATTAGAATTCTTCAAATTACAATTTTTACTTATATAGAACCCATTACACTGATATAACATGTATGTGAGTAACAAACATTTGCATGTTATCGTTTTGTATGATAAATATGTCGTTCTAGACCATTTGGATCTTCCATGGCTAAATGCGGTAATGTTCGGCTCGATCAAGATAAATCAAATTCGAGGGCTTGTGTTTTTTATGTTATTTGTTGAAAATTTTCTCTATCAATTCATTATCAATGCTCTTGGATTTGATTACAATAGGTTTAAAGACAACATTGATCACTAAATTTCTAAATAATCCATAAGTGTAAAGCAAGAAAATATAAGTAATGATGTAAAATCACATTCTATATTTTAATGTTACAGTAGATAGTTATATTTGAAATAATTATAGCTTAAAGGTAACATTTAACCAATACTCCATCAATGGGTGTTGAAGAAGGATGCTATCATTCTTTACTAAGTGGAATTTGATGCAGGTTTTACTGACTAGTTCTTAGATTTATAAAGTGTCTCGTTTACCTATGGTCTACCTAAATGCACTAACGGGCAGTGTACCCGATCGTGTGTAAAGTAGTAATTGGTAAAACCGAGGTTGTTCCAAGAGCTATGTGTGATGGATCACAATTTAAGTTTATGTCACGTTTTAAAAGAGATTTGAATTGAAATGATTAATTAAACTAAATAAACAAAAATAAAATAAACATAAATTAAATTGAAGTTGTGAGCAATAAGGAGAAAGTGTACTAGCCTAGTTGGTCATCCTATATTGTTATGACTATGTTCTTTATTAAAATTTTCTAACGCTTCAAGTGGGGTGACGATAGTCACTAGACTCCTTTGGTCGATTCGCCTAGCCTATCTCCTTAGAATCCTGTCCGGAACCAAAGGCACGACCCTTTGTAAGTAAGCGGACGTACGGTAGACTAGTTTGAGTCATTAAGAGCCACTACATGCTAGATTCATCTTTGTGGCGCCCGACCTCTTGGATCTTAGACCACACATCTAACTTCTTAAGTTTATCCAACCCGGAGGGTGATCTTGTGGTCAATTAGCACACAAGGAAGTAGAATGTAGCTACGGTCAATCTCACCATTCCCTCGCAACCTAACTACACTAGGGTCCTGTGGTTAATTCTTCTAGTGTACCAAGTACAACCGGTTCTTCAAAACTACCGAAACTAGAGGATCTTACAATAAACTAAGCATGCGCACACTAAAAGCAATAATAAAAGTAGGAAAACATAATCAACATAATATAAGAATCATAACTAGGCTAGCAGCAAAGGTGCTTAGCCGATCATATTATAAAGTACAACTGAATCAATGTTTTACATGTAAAAGGAAGACATGAATTCAAAAATGTAATTAAAACAATAATCGATAAAATTTATGGTTGTTATGGCGTGATATACTGATATCTCCCTTGGAAATGCTCTGTATGTTGCTTTAGATCATCCCTCGAAAACCTCCCTTCGTTCTCTGACTTTTGGTGGTGTGGAAGTTATGTCAAATGCAGAATTTAGGGCTGGTATTTACATACACGACATAGCTACGGCGTAACCCCATGAATTGGTTACACCGTAACTAGTGTAATCGTGAAACGAACTTATCCATTAGCAATGGCTACATCGTAGTTGTGGTAACTGGTTACGCCGTAGCCTTCTTAGGGTTTCACTTACGTCGTTATCCTCTTGTGTGGTTACGCCGTAATCTTGTCATAATCTTGGATCTCGTACTGTTCCTCAACTACGCTGTAACTCTTCATCATGGTTACGACGTAGCCTTCATGGCTATGAAAATCTTTTAAGTCTTAGAATAATTACGGCGTAACCTAATGTCATTGTTACACTGTAACCCTTGATCAGCGTTGACTTAGTCTTCATGTTTGAATTTATAGCTACGGCGTAAAGGAGAGTGTGAGTTACGCCGTAGCTTCTTCTCAGCATACTTAAATGTGTATCTTTATAAGCTCTTCTTCTAAATCCGCGTCACTTTTCATGCTCATTTATAACCTGGAAACGAAATATAAGGAAATCAAAGCATATATCCTTAGAAACAATACAAATAACAAGCATATTAGGGGGGAAATTGACAGTAAAATATCATGACTATTTGATTTTAACAAATATACACCCACTTGAACTCTATTGGCCCTCAAGTAGACCTTATTAGAATCATTTCTAAAAAGATATCTCCCAAGTTACTCGGGAAATATGAGATTAAAACTTCCTATGCTAGAATTTTCAAAGCTAAACACCTCATGAAATGGGAAACAAACTGATGCGTGGTTTTGCGACCTTACAACAGGTTTTACCTCTCGAGGGATCTCAAGAGGCTTACAACCCCACCAGGCAGCGTACCTGACCGATGTAGTATAGTGTAGTGGTAAGTACGGGGGATTGATCGTTCTACTCAAAGAATAGTGTTCGTTAGGATTGAAATTTATCTACTAGGTCTAGAGATGAGGGATGATTCTTTTTGTATTTTTTATGTTTTTAGGAAAGCAAGTGAAATCTCGGTTTGGAAGAAGGGGCGGAATTAGTTGCTAATCAACTAACCCAAAAGCTACTACTTAAACTAATGTGCAGGAAAGTAAACTAGGGTTCTACAAGGGAAGTGAAGCATGTCTACCTATGATATGTTACTCCTTGCTAGCTATCCAATTCTACCTATTGAATTGTCACACCTTGTTTTAATTGACGGGTTGTATTCCTTAATACCAGTCGTGGGGGTGTGTACGAACTTCCCCAACTCTATAAGCTCCTACTTCACTCCTATGTCGAGCCGGCTAAGAAGCTCCTAACATGGGATCACTAGAATTCGCTCATGCATTAAATACAACCAATTAACCTTAGTACACCTTGGTTCATGTTTCTTAAGACGTTCAAGCACGTTACCATATAGGAGGTTGGCCAGTTTTCTTAAGCCTAACATCGATATCATTCAACTAAAACAAGAGACAATAGGAAACAAGAATTATAAGCTAAACCAATTAGATCTATTGAAGTGTCACACCTTTATTGATGACGATAGACACATACATCAACAAGGAATCAATAAGATCTAATTAATTATATACAAGTTTCACACAATCATAAGTAGACACAAGGTGAATTAGCAACACATAATCAATGAAGAGCAATTGATAATAATGATAATTGAAGACATAGTATAGGATTGAATCAATAAACAAACCATTACAAGATGTTTATGGCATGATTAAGACCCTCTAAGTTGCTGGAAAAACACCTACCCTAACCCTAGAATCGGACTTAGGGTTTGGGGCTTACAAATAATGAAGTTATGATGTTGTATTTATAGGCTGTTTTCTTCCCGGCCCGTCTTGACGGCGTCAGACCAACCTTGATGGCGTCAAGACCAAATTTTCTTCACCAAATTGTAGATCTTTTCGTCCCGATCGTTTCCTTTTTTGAATCGCTCAAATCCGAGTTCGTATGCAAAAGTTATGGCCAAAACAGTGTCAGCTACTCCACGCGCAAGTTATGATTGTCTTGATTAACTTGTGACGGTTCCACTTTGGTTTCTTCTCGTGCAAGAATTCTTTCTGATGTCGTAACTCTTTATCATCTGACGCCGTCAGGTTGAATCCTGACGCCGTCACTCTTTAAATTCCAAAATCCCATTCTGGCCCGTCAAGGAAAACCTTCATATCCACCTCTTTTGTCCTAGCTTGACGCCGTCACCTCACAAGCCGTGACGCCGTCAGGTACTGTTACAGTATAATTTGGAGACTTTGTCGTTTTCTTCACTTTTATGCTTCAAAAACGTACTAAATGCTTTCTTTTCCAGATTTCTTCTCCAAAGTACCTAAATGACAAAAGGAACGATTTAGGGCAATAATTGATAAAATAAATACGATTTAGGGCTTAAATGACCCCCGAAAAGCGGTACACTTTTCGCCTCCTCAAATACCCTTACACTTGAGATTGGCTTGTCCTCAAGCAAATGCGCTTTTATTCTAATCAAAATACAAGTTAGGGGTCATTTAACACTAATATAAAAGTAATTACAACAAATAATCATTCCACTT
>LBNU01000657.1:39942-56145 GCA_014162995.1 Artemisia annua | reverse complement strand
TTGTGACTCGATACAAGCATTTGACTCGAACAAACACTAATATGTATGCTAATTTAATATTGTTATGATTCATGTTCAATCTTGTTCTTTAAAACAGATTTAGATTTCCCTTACACTTATCTTTTGCAAAATACCTTTATATGTAGTTAAGACGAAGTTAAAAATCAAAATAAAGCATTTTCACAATGTCAGCTACTCCACGCGCAAGTTATGATTGTCTTGATTAACTTGTGACGGTTCCACTTTGGTTTCTTCTCATGCATTCTGACGTCGTCACTCTTTATCATCTGACGCCGTCAGGTTGAATCCTGACGCCGTCACTCTTTAAATTCCAAAATCCCATTCTAGCCCGTCAAGGAAAACCTTCATATCCACCTCTTTTGTCCTAGCTTGACGCCGTCACCTCACAAGCCGTGACGCCGTCAGGTACTGTTACAGTATAATTTAGAGACTTTGTCGTTTTCTTCACTTTTATGCTTCAAAAACGTCCAAAATGCTTCCTTTTCCAGATTTCTTCTCCAAAGTACTTAAAATGACAAAAGGAACGATTTAGGGCAATAATTGATCAAATAAATACGATTTAGGGCTTTAAATGACCCCCGAAAAGCGGTACACTTTTCACCTCATCACAAACACTCATACTCTCTCTAATTTAAGTGTCAATTTCGGGGTGATCACTCAACGCACAGTCAAAGCATGTATTCTTTCATAGGCTTGATGGTTACACAAATCTCCACCACTACCGATTGTGATTCATGGCAGCATACCAAACGCACCTTAAAAGGTACACTTGAATAATCTTTTTTGGACAAAGGTTACACTCCAAGTAAGCAAGATTAACGATCATTGATAACGGTTTTAGTTTGCAAGATTTTTTGAATAACCGCGGTTTTCGACTTTTTTAGTAACTAATTTACGGAATTTAAGTTTTCACCAAACAGACTTTTATCAGATAAAATCTCTCCTCTTTTAGAGAATACGGTATGGTGACCATGCAGGTGAGTTATGGGATAACTCACCCTGTATTAAGGGGTGAGTTACCTTACCATGACCTGTGTTAAAGCCACATTAACATTAACTTGGCAAGTTAACACTTTAACTCAGCGTTAAGGGGGAGTTTTTGGTGAGTTATGGCATAACTCAGGTGAGTTATTATACCGCCCCCAATAACTCAGTTTTTTTTGTTAAAATAGAAGAAAAAAGTGGGGCCCAAAATGTTGAGTTATGGTTAGTTAAGGTGAGTTATGATACCGGGTGATTTTTTTAGTTAAGGTGAAAAGGTTAAAGTTGATGTGGCGCTGACATGGCACTAATTATGGGATAACTCACTGTCACCATACCTTGTGATCTTAAGAGATTGAATGAATCTTCATTTTGTTTGCATTAAACAATGTTCAACTTGTGATTTCTCCCACTTTAGTAATTAATCTTAGGGTTATTTCTCCATATAGGTAATGAACTTTGAAAAAATTTCTATGTTAGGTAATTGACTCTCGAAAATACTAAGTTAGGTAACAAAACTTTATACTTTGTTCAATGTTAGGTAATTATGCCAGGTGTCGCAATTGGTGACCAGTTATAGCCAGTAACCTTTTTTTGACCATGTATTTAAAGTAAAAAACACACTTTATATTATTTATTTTGACCCAACTGCCCCCTTTGTCTCTCTTCTCCGGCCGTTTTCCGGCCAAACCGACCACCACCACTCCTCAGATAAACACACCGCCATCACCACCATCATCTCCATCTCTTTCCCTTCACAATAGCGTAACCTACGCGCCATCTACCCACCCCTAACACCCCAATAAACATCACCATAGTTTCGATACCACCACCAAACACCATCTCTTTTGTTTTTTTGATTCACCGAAGGTCCAAGGTAGGTGATTGGCTCTGAACAGTCAGACAATATTGACCAAGGTAAATGGTCAACAAAGTTAAACCTATTGAGCCAACACTAAACCAAGGAGTATAGAGTATCCCCGGGTCGTTATGTCCCGACGGGTGTGAATGGTATTTAAACGTGCTTGTGATTCGGTGATTTAACAGAAAGATCAGGATTTTGGTTATTATGACTACACTAAGAGATTATGATTGAGAATAGCTTAAAAACACTAAATTAACAATTACTGATAATCAGATAACCTAGAAATGTGATTTAAATTGAAAAACGCGCGTTTAAAATAAACGCAAACGCGCAAAATAAAAAGTGAAACGGGATCAAATAAAGTCCTACAAATGTGAAAATAACTTTTCTAAGATTCTAATGACAAAAGAAAATTTTAAGAAAAAGAAAAATATATATATTTTTTTTGACTTTTTAATTATTTAATATTAATTAATTACTAATTACTAATTAAATTAATTTAAATTAATATAAATACTAAATTAATTTAGATAATTATCAAACTTTTTATAAAACTACTTAAAAATTGCAGGAATCTTAAAAAATTATAAAAAGGCCTAAAATTTAAAAATAAACTATTTTAGAAATTATTTATCTAATTATTAATTAAAAGCTAATTAAACTAAATTAATTAAGAATAATAGAAAATGAATAGTAACAATTAAGAAACTATTTTCTAAAAATACTATATAATTAATAAAAGCTAGAAAAAATATAAAAAGATGCTAGAGATTAAAATTTAATACTAAATGATTTTATTTTTGATTTTTTAATTAAAACTAAATAAACTAAAATTAATTATTATAATTACCAAATGAAAAGAGAAAATTATGAAAATTTTTATACAAATACTATGTGATACCAGGAACCTAGGAAAAATATGAAAACCACTAAGTACTTAATAAGAAAAATTAGAAAATAAGCTAAAAAGATAAATCTTATTAAATAGAAGCTATCACTAAAATTAAAATGATGTTTTTTTCTGGTTTTTCTTTTACAAAGCTATTTAATATAGATAATTGACCAACTTTTATGAAGAAAAGCTTGTTCAAACTCAAAAATAAGCTCAGAATGAGCTTATTAGCTTAACAGATAAGCTTTTTAAGTCAAAATGAGGTTAAGGCCTTGGATAAGCTTACAAATAAGCTTGAAAGCCAAGAACAAGCCTGAAACCAGAAAGTTTGGTGTAAGGGCTTTCCAAAAACTCAAAGGTCACAAACTACCTCCCACAGATAAGCTCTACAAGAGCTTGAGAAGACAAGCTTTTACACTGATTACTCAGTATAGAGGCTGGAGTGGGAAGAACTTGAGAGGCAAGATAAGCAGTCTGAATAAGCACTGAAGGGCAAACAAAGCACAAGAATAAGCAGCTAGCCAGATGGGCTTCCCAAATCAACAAATAACTTTAGCTAATATGCAAAGATGAGCAAGTAACAAGCTGATGAAATCAAGCTTAAACTAACAAAGATTCTGGTACAGAGGAGTGAAACTAGCAAACAGGTCACTTTGGGCTTAATTATTAGTGATCAAATAAGCTTTAAATCCAGATTTTCTTGTTGATATAGACACTAAAGCAACCCAATGATATAAAGCAGCAAGAAATTTCCATCTCCAAACTACAATGAACCTTGTGCAATACCTAGAAAAATTGTCCGATTTGACAGATATGAAGATTTGCCTTTACCACTTTTACACAAGTTTGACTTTGATACAATTTATCCCAACCAAGATTACTAAAAATGATGTTTTAAGATGAAATGAAACTGATTTAAGCTATTCTAACTATTTATGTAACTGTCTAAGTGATTATGCAATGTTAAAATCCCAACAGCTAAACTGAGTGAGAACAGATCCAAAATGGTCAACTAGATAAGCCTAAATAAGCAAGAAAGTAAGCAAATGAGGGTAAACAAAGAGCACATCAACAAGGTGGTGTATCAAGCTACACAAAACACTAAATTTCAAGAAAAATGGCCAAAGGATGAGTGAAATGTAGTCAAAAGAAAAATGACTCAAACTGTGATACAGGGCACTTATCCAGAAAACATGCTACAAAAAGCAATAAAATAAGCAGTTTAACCAACTAAAAAAATTATAAAAAATAGCCTAATGACAATGAGCAGCAAAAGATTGATTATCCAAAAGCACAAATCCTAAAAGCCAATATTAAGTCCTAGGCAAAATTCCAAAGTTTATTCAAAAACTTTTTTCTGTAAATTTGACTTTTTGATTTTTTACCTAAGGTTGACTAAAATGAGATTTGATCCTAATCTATGAACTAAATATGAAGTATTAGACTAAGATAAGACAAAATTAAGCTAAAACAACAACCTTTGCACTGAAATACATGATCACGGGGTTCCAAAATACCAACAGCCCAACTGTTATAAAGATTATAGGCTAATTTTGACTTTTTTCCTTAAGGCTACCAATGTTAAGGTTGAAATGAACTAATTGATGGCTGAGAGTGATGTCCCAATGGTTCTTATCCAAAACTAACAACAATAACACAGTAGGACAACTTGATCCAAACACCCCTAAAAAAACTGCTTAAGAAACTTTTACTAAGCAAGTTAGTGATTTCAACCAAGAAACTAACTTTTCAACTGATAAAAACTTAAATTAAGCCTAAATAACAGAATTAAACTATCATTAACCAATTAATACTAACAAACACAAAATATGCAAATTTATGCTAAAAACTGAAAATTTGAACCAAGTACAAAGAACCTTTAAACCATGGCTTAACCAAGGTGTCTTGAAGCTGCAACAAGCTCTAGCTTGTCAAATGACAAGCTAGTAAAGTCCCTCTGGCCAATCCTTTTAGACCACTTCCAATGCATTCCACTGTCTCATGCTTAGGTACCCTGTTGTTATTTTGGTACTGAGTTTATGTCTTTTTCTGTTTTCTTTTTATATTTTGAGCTAATAGGTGAGCTTATAAGAACTTATCAAGAGCTTATGCTTACTAATGGACTTTTGAGAAACACCTAATGAAACTAAAATTTGGAATACGATATTTAAAACTTGAAAACTTTCATTAACTTGAAAAGTAGATTACAACTGAGAAGTTAATTTTCTAATTTAACTAAGTTACCACTACATGCCATCATAGGCTTACAATAAGCTCCTATATATACTAAAAGTGCCAATGAGGCATTCTTGAGTCCATGTGCGGCTTTTTCTGCGAATTGGCAGTCCCAAAGTCTTCCTTGAACATCCTTGACCAAATCCCAGCCATTGGATTAGAAAAAGAATGATCTTGACCTTTAAACCAATTTTTGGCGCCAATAAGTATAACTGCCAAAAAGCTTTTGAGTGTTAGGTTAGAAGAGCAATAAATGCTTCTTGGACCTTGTGGATGCTGGGGGAACATGGCATGGTGAGGCTGAGCTGGAGGTGAGGGTGGTGAACAGTATCCAATACTAAGTGGGAGGGAGAGGGTGGCTTGGTTTGACTGTGAAGTTTGACTGGGGGAGGGAGTAATAAAAACGGGGTGTGGGATTTTTATTATAAAAGGTGTTGGGTTGGACTGATGTTGGGCCAAGGGGATTGGTGTGGGCTGGAAAGGGAGGGTTTGTTTTTGGTTTGGGTTTAGGAATTACAAATAGGTCCATTTGGTGTTGTAAGTGTAACCATAAGGACCAAAAATGTAAAACACCAAAAGTTTAAGGACTGAACATGGCACTATTCAAAAATATTACAAGGACCATTTATACCATGTTTAGATAACCCAAGGATTAATATTTGATATTTTCCAAAATTTGAGAGACCTTTTCTGCCATTCACCCAAAAATTCATTCAAGGACCAATTTTGACAACTTAGAATATTTCAGGGACCTTGAATGATAAAACTCCAAAATTTTGAACTTCAGGGACTAGTTTTGCCAATCTTTGAAAGTTGGGGGACTGAAACTGCCAATTATGCAAACTTTGTTCGTTTTTCATTTGTTTTTAAACATTTTGCATTTGAGACATATAAAACACGATCCTTGGATATTTTCTGCATTTTGATGCGTTTTTTAGTGTTTTAAAATGTTTTGCAGCTCAGATTTGACCAAAAATGATGAGTGTTTGAGCACTCATCAGTAGGAAACCCACCACCACCACTCCTCAGATAAGCACACTCGCATAATTGTGTTTTTTTTTCTTCCTTTCTTTCTAATTATTATTAATTCTTAAACATGAACTGGAATTCTAATTCCAGTGGATGCAATTTGATTTTGGACTCGTCCTTTTTATACAATGAGTTGTAGGCTTAACTATTAATTTGTATCTTGTGTTTTCATATTGTCTTGATGCAGTATGAGGTTAAAATCATAGTCGTTTGTTCTCGTACAGAAGACATCTTGTTTGAGCTTGCTCCCGAATGTGTATGTGATGCAGTAGCAACAGTACAAGTGAGGAAGAGGGTAACTGACGAAGAATGCTCTTTCCAAAGGTAGATGGGGTGATTGATGAATGATGATAGTTTTTTGTGTAACAACTTTTGTTCTATCTAATATTGTTGGAGTTAATGGATCTTCTATTGCTCCCTATCAATCAGTACGTGTTCCCGTTTAATTTGAGTTTCTTGCCTGGAATAAATGGATAATGTGTATTATCTTACCATTTGTTGTTGCCATGTCAATCATGGCGATAAGTAGATAACTGATTTTGACTCTTTCATTTGCATAAAGTCTGAGCTTGTGAAATGACTCACGGCCTAGGGGTTTAGCCTTGTTATTTTTCTTTCGTGGTTCGGATTTGGATGGGGATGAGTCTCGAGTTGGATTTGGAGATGGATTTGGGTGTCGAGGTTTTAGCCGAGAGCTAGGATTAGAAATTAGGAGTTGGATTGATGGGTATCGAGGATGATTGTTGTTGTTTTGCTGTTGACTTATTGTTGTTGTTGTTGTTGTCAATGCAGTTGTTGTTGATGTGGCCTTGTTGTTGTTGTTCTTGGTAATGTGGTCGTGGGAAACTTGGCAGACGAGAATGGAGTTGGATTAAGATTAGTGATGAGTGCTCAAACACTCATCATTTTTGGTCAAATCTGAGCTGCAAAACATTTAAAAACACTCAAAAATGCATCAAAAATACTGAAAGTATCCCAAAATTGTGTTTTATATGTTTCAGATGCAAAATGAGTAAAAACAGATGAAAAACGAACAAAGTTTGCATAATTGGCAGTTTCAGTCCCCCAACTTTCAAAGATTGTCAGATTAGTCCCTGGTCAAATTATTTCAAAGAAAAGTCAACTTAAGTCCTTGGAAACTCAAAAATGTTCAATATTGATCCTTGGATAAAAGTTTTCATGAATTGGCAAAACAGGCCCCTCAACTTTGGAAAATGACAATTTTGGTCCTTGGGGTTTCAAATTTTGGAAAATTGCAACTTTGGTCCTTGTATTATTCACACTTGGCGCTTATGGTCCTTATGATAACTTTGGAATGATGGCAACACAAGCCCCTAAAATTTCAGCTTTTTACATTTTGGTCCTTGGGCTTGTTTACTATTAATAACCAAACGGACCAATGTTTTTACTTAAACCCAAAACAAAACAAACCCTTTACCCCAAACCCTGGCCCATTCATCCCCTGGCCCATTCATTCCACGGCCCAAAAACAAAAATATAACACCCCCCCGTTAATAAACTCCCTCCCCAATCAACTCCCTCCTTAACCTCCATTTCCCTCCCACTTGTCCTGCTAATCCAAACCACCCTTCACCAACTCTGTCCTCAACCCACTCCATGTTCCCCTAACTCATAACTACAAAACAAGAACCATTTATGGTCCTGAAAATACTCCAAGCAACGTGTGGGAACTTTTGGCGACAAAAATCTATTTCAAAGGTCAAGATCAATTTAAGCCAATCCAACGGCTCAGAAAGAAGTGGGAAAGTTACTGAGGCCCCCAAGGAACCCTATAAGTCATGAAAGAGAAAGAAGGAAGAGTAGTAGTTAACTAGTAGTAGTAGTAGTGTAGTTTTGGGTGTCGAATTTAGTTTAATCTTAGTTTTTAATTGTACTCATTAGTCTAAAACAGTTGTAATCATCTTTCTAGTGTAAACTTCAACTTTAATTAATAGCAATTTCAAGTCTTCTTCATAAATTTCAGATTTTGCTTTTTATGGTGAAATCTTCATTTCATTTTAATATTGTTTAAAGAGGTGTTTTACTGCTTAATTAGGTTCATTTCAGTGATTTAAAGGTTTTCACAAGCTCAGAAGTTGTTTAAACTTAGTTTAGTTCAAAATATTAAAAATATCGAAAATAGCTTAAAAATAGTAATTAAATAAAAAATCAGTTTTTAGGGAAGATGAAGCAAGGAGCACTGTATATTGTTGATGGCAGTGGTTGTAGTGCTTCTTGGGAAGCTTAGGATAGTTTATGATCCATGGTTCACTGGTTCTCAGTCTTAATCCATTTGTAAGCTCATTTTTTCACATTTTGCTTTTTACTGTGCATCTACTTATAAACTGCTTATTTATGTGTGTTTAGGCTTCTTAGGTGTGTTTTAGTAATGTTGTTGCTTAATATCTGGTACTTGTTCCTTAGATTTTATTATGCTCATTTCTTTTAGTTTCACAGTCAAAATTTGCATACTAATGATTCATGTTGTTATGCTGTTGCTGTTGGTCTTTCTATGCTAAAATGGACTCATGTTATCATTTCATAACCTTGTGATTTATTGTTAAGGTTTAAAACTTTCATTTGTATCAAAATCACAAAAAAAAAATAGTTTCATATAGGAGTGTTTGGATCTGAGTAATCCTTTGTGATTAAGGTTGTTTCTGTCATTGCATTTAGCTCATACATGTCACATTAGGTTAATAATAGATATTCATGCCATAAAAACCAGTTGTCTTTTAAGAAAAAGTCAAAATGCATTTCTAAATCTTTGAATTGTTTAACTGTTAGGAATTTTATGTTGCATAATCTTCATATTAGTTATAGAAGTTGTTAAGGTAGCCTTATTCAGTCTTATTATAGCCTATTAGACCATATTCAGTCAATTAGAGGTGATCAAAGCTCACCTTAGTCAACCTTTAAGAAAACATGAAAGTCAAAATTTTCCAAAACTGATAAATGGGACAATTTTCTGGATCACATGTAGGGTTTATTATAGATTGGAAATAGATATAATTTGCATTTCTAAGTTATTTTGTTGCTTGTGCATCTGAATCAAGAAGAAAATTTGGGTTTGGAAATCATTTGGTTGGGTAAAATCAAGTCCAAAGTTGACTGCTTGGTTGTTCATGTGCCCTGCACATTTGTTTTCCACTTCTGGCCAGTTTTCCCAAAGCCATATCAAGCTCATTTCTTGAGCTTGTTTCTTGATCTTGGGTGTTTTGAGAAGCGCTCTTAGCTGGTTTTCTATTCCTAAGCTCATTTTGGGGTTCCAAGCTTTTGCCCCTAGCTAAAAGTTGCCTGAAAGTTAGCCTTTTGGTCTGTTTGGCTTTTCAGATTTTGGATTTGCTTAATCCTGTTTATAAGCTTATTCAGTGAGCTTTTCTTGTTAATTTAGCTTGTTCTAAGTTCCTTTCAGTTACTTCTATCTTATTTACCCTTAATGTTTAGCTTATAGCTTTCTTATAGCTTTTCAAGTTTGCAAATTTCATTTGAGCCTTAAAAAGCTCCACTGTTGAGCTCATAAGCTTTTCCAGAGCTTATCTTTGAGTTTTCAAAAGTTTTCTTTTATTAAAGTTTGTTAAAATTGTTGTTAAAGTAGTTGTGTAACAAGAAAAAGCAAAAAGAAAAAATAAAATAGAAATCTGCCAAGAGTGGGATTCGAACTCTAGACCTTTTGGTCAAACTTGGTCAAAACCAAAGGGAGGTCGTGCACCATCTGGGCTATAGCTATCTTAGTGTATTTCTTTTCCTCTCTTGTTTATATAGTACTCAGTTCCTATTTAAGCTTATTTTCCCTTTTAGCTTATTTTCAGCTTATTTATAAGCTTTTTCACCATTTTCTTAATTTTCCCAGCTTTCTTGTAGTATAAACTATATTTAGGAAAAGTTTTAGATGTATTACTTTTCATTTACTATTTATTTTAATTTAAATTAGTTTAATTAGTATTTAATTAGTTTTTAATTAATAATTAATTAAGTAGTCTAATAAATATTTTTCTTTTTCCAATAATTTTCTTTTATCATTTGGGTTCCAAAAATATAATTTTCACATCCGTGGGATTTATATTTGACAGAACTCGCGTTTTATTTTGTACGTTACGTAGATTTTAAGTTAACTTTCGCGTTTTTAGGTTTGTAAACGTTTCTAGCTAATTTCCTTTCACGTTCTAATTCTTATAGCTTATTTAAGCTATTCCCTTTTATTCCTTAGTGTAAAAACAATCAAAACCTTTTTCCTGTTCATAATCACCCGATCACAAATCCGTTTAAATACCATTCACACCTCGTCGGGACATAACGACCCGGGAATATTGTATACTCCTTGGTTTAGCATTGGCTCAATTGTTTGACTTTAGTTGACCAAATCCTTGGTCAGTTTTAGTTGACTGTTCAGAGCCAATCAATTAGTTAGTTTTGGATCCTTGAATTATTGTTGTTGAGTTCTTGTTGTTGTTTTTTTTTTCATGATGTCGTGGTCAAAGGTCATATTACCCTCCTAACTCTTATATTTTTCATGAATAAATATAGTGAAAAGACTAAAACCCCTCTTTGCTAACAGTCAAACGTAGTCAAAGGTCATATTACCTAACTTTACAGGTTGCACAAAGTTTGGTTACCTAACTTAGTATTTTCGAGAGTCAATTACCTAACATAGGAAATTTTTCAAAGTTCATTACCTATATGGAGAAATAACCCTTAATCTTAGTACATATTTCTTTAACATAATGCTAAGTTGGTAATTATTGGGGAAAAAAATACTGTTACAAAATTGGTCATTTAAACATTAGAACAAGCCTAAAGAAAAAATTACATGTTGTTCATGTGGTTTACCCTAAATAACACGTTTAGCCTTTATTAAATTTTAGTTACACCCCACATATCTATTTTTGAAACCTGTTACCCAGACAATCCTTATTTTGGATGGACATTAGTTTCTCCGTTAAGAGTTAAAATAATATATGCACCGCTAGTTCCTCCGTTAATATTTTTGCACCGTTAGTCCTCATTTTTTAAAATAAATTAAAAAGGGGCCAGGATCAAACTTGAGTCTTTTGCTTCACAAAGTAACGCCCCGACCACTAGACTAAGCGTCCAGTGGTGTAAATATACCATTTTACATTTGTTTTAAACTTTTTTTTTTCTTGGATTTAATATTCATTTTTACTAGACGAGTACCCGTGCATAGCAACGGGATTTTATAGCGACAGATAGTTTATTGATAAAAAAAGTTTATAGGTTATAAACGAAAAACAATAAAAGTTTGAAGATTTGGGAATTTAACATAATGTTTTGAAACCCGGTTCAACCGGTTGAACTGTTTCAGGCAAAAAATGGGTCTATTTAAACCGGGTCAACTTGCTAGGTTGGGTCGAAAACGGTTCAAATTAAACTGGGTCAACCCGTCCGGGTTTGAAGCGTCCCGGGTCAACCTGGTTTTTATTTTAATTGGTTGTATTTAATTTGATAGATATGTTTTTAATTGGTTGTACAATGTGAATAAATCATTGTACTTTTAAGTAATGGATAATGTTTGGAAACCCGGTTTGACCCGGGTGGTTCAACCGGTTGAACCGTTCCGGTCGAAAAATAGGTCGATTTAAACCAGGTCAACTTTCTAGGTTGGGTCGAAAATGGGTCAAATTAAACCGGGTCAACCCGTCGGGTTTGAAGCTTCCCGGGTCAACCCGGTTTGTGTTTTAATTGGTTATATTTAATTTGGTAGATATGTTTTTAATTGGTTGTACAATGTGAATATATCATTGTACTTTTAAGTAATGAGGTGTTTTAATTAGAGTATTAATTACATTTCATAATTTCCTTTAATAAGATTTTTCAACATTTCACGTTACTTGACTTTTCACTTTTCCACTTTTTCACTTTGACCATTTTTTCTTTACTAGACGAGTACCCGTGCATAGCAACGGGATTTTATAGCGGCAAATAATTTTAGTGATAAAAAAATTTTATAGTTATAAACGAAAAATAACAAAATTTTGAGGATTCGGGGTTAAACATAATGTTTTAAAACCTGGTTCGACCCGGGTGGTTCAACCGGTTGAACCGTTCTGGTCGAAAAATGGTTCAATTTAAACTGGATCAACCCGACAGGTTTAGTCGAAAAAATGGGTCAAATTAAACCGGGTCAACCCTTCGGGTTTGAAATGTCGCAGGTCAACCCGGTTTTCGATGTGTATTAATAGTTTTATTTTGAAACATATGTTTTCAACATTTCCTTTTTTAGTTTCAACTTTTCACTTTTTGGTTTTTCTTTTACATAGACGAGTACCCGTGCATAACAACGGGTTTTTATAGCCGCATATAGTTATAATGATATTTTGGTTAAATGTTTTGTGTAAGTAAAATAACGTGTTTTTTCAAAAATGATAAAACGTTTAAAGGTGATTCGTTTCATGCAGCTGTGCTTCAAAGCATTCGTGTGTTTATTTGGAATTTTAGTCAAAGTTGCAAGTTTTGTTTTGAAACTATTTGCTATTAAAAAATTATAGTGTGTTGCAAGTTTTTTTTGGAAACTATCTATCATATCACTAAATCAAGGGGTATGTTTGGTAAAATTAGCTGTAAGCTGTATGCTGTAAGCTGTAAACTGTAAGCTGTAAGCTGTTAACTGTAAAGCTATTAAAATTAGCTACAAGCTGTATCATTTTTTCAATAAAAGTATTTGGTAAGTTAGCTGTTAAATGTAATTATAAGATGTAAAATGACATAAAAGGACATGTCTATAATTATAAATAAATGTTTAGAGGGTATATAAGTAATTTAAAGTTTTAACAGCTCTAAGAATTTTAAAAAGCTTTATGAATAAGCTTTTCATTTTGGAGCTATTTGTTTGATATAAAAGCTTGAAGTTAATACATCGAAACGGAGCTTTTATTTTAGATAAGATTATTTTTGTAACAAAAAGCTAACAGCTCCCTCAAAAAACCCCTAACAAACAGGCCCAAGATAAAAACCAAGTACGTGTCAAAATTCTAACAAAAAAAATGCACGCGTCCTAACCACCTTACGTTTCGGTGTAATTCATAAAAGGAAATATATCAAATTACAATTTTATCCCTTGACAATAAATATTTACATGTTTATTTACACAGCCAAGAATACTATCTAATACTCCGTAGTATTTTGTTAACTACGATCTCATACTGCGATAAAACTTTTTATTTTTTTCGACAATGTAAAGGTTGTTTTTTTATCTTCGAAATGAGCTTAATATTCATATGGTTTTAAGAAGATCTGCAACTTTTAATATTTCATCCATTACAAAATTTTGATGAAACAAATAAAAAAACATTGCAAATGTTGGTATGAGAGTAACTTTTGATGTAGACTTATGAAGGCAAAAGATGGCAAGTTACAATTATGAAATACCTTTCACTCAAATCATATGAATATTAGCTCATTTCGAACATAAAAAAATATCCTTTACACTATCGAAAATACAAAAAAAATTCATCGCAATATGAGGCCGCAGCTAAAAAAAAAAAAAAAAAAAACTATCACACAGTGTAGTTTATATGTTAAAAGATCATGAAAACTATAATATGACAAATGATGCTGTTTACTTTACACGAGGGAAACAAGAGGCCAAATATAACTTATCATAAATTTATAAGAAATAAAAAAGCTAATACACATTAAAACTATGTACCCGACCCCATAACACTTCACACTTCATAGTTCATACCCATGTACCCAACTCACAAATCACAATGGTGTTTCTAAGTTTGCAGAAAAAGTTGATTACCATTGTTTTCATACTTTCTTTTGAGGTTGTATACATCATTCTTTCTCATCATATTGAATGTTATTTTATTTTATTTTTTAATTTTAGGGTTCTTAATAATTACTACTAATTGGGTTTGAAATTTGGTGGTTTTTCAAGTATATAACACGAAAAAAATTATAATAGTATAACAAGAATTTTAATTTCACTATCTTATAATATAAAGTTTAAACCTTTAAAATTTGTGAACATTAAATCAGGAACAGTTATTTCAGTATTATTCAAAACTGATAGAATCAGTCAATAACTGATAATCATAATCTCCTAAATTCTTGCTAAAAATGTGGTAGCTAACTGTAACTCTGAATCAATCCCACGATCCTATACCTTGTGGTTCTGTAAATAGTTATAAGGCAAGTGTTATCACCATATTTTCCTCTAAAACAACCCTGATGCGTGGTTTTGTGACCTTACGACAGGTTTTACCTCTCGAGGGATTCTCAAGAGGCTTACAACCCCACCAGGCAGTGTACCTGAGACGATGTAGTATCAGAGCATAGTCGCGTAAGTACGGGGGATTAGCTCGTTCTCTCACAGGAATAGTGTTCGGTTAGGGATAAAAAAGCTACTCCTAATAGTCTAAGGGGTGGAAGGAAAGATTCTTTTTGTATTTTATGAATTTAAAGCAAGTAAAATCTCGGTTTTTAGAGGAAGGGCGGAATAGTGCTAGTCAACTAACCCAAGTTTACTGACTTACTGCAAATTAAAATAAATAAATATCTAAACTTTGTGGTTTGTGAAACGAGCGGTATAGAGACCATTTCATTCTCCTAACTATTTTTACCGGTTAATTGATATGTATGTTTACTTGTGGATGAAGGGTGTATTCCTATAACTCATGGAGTGGCATACATATCTCTCCATTCTATGAGCTCTTATCTCGCCCTATGCCATGCACGGCACAACCATAGGGGTTGTAAACAGTGGCTCATGCGTTAAATACTACCTTAGTAGCCTAGTATGCCTTGGCTACATGTTTCCCAAGAAGTTCAAGCACGTTACCATAAAGGAGGTTGGCCAAGTTTTCTTGAGGCCAACATTGATGAACAATCATCCCAACAAACAACAACACACCACCAACTCCAGAAACCAATTAATAGTTAGGTTTCATTAGATCTAAGTAACACTAAAGAATTTAGCTACACATGTTAATTAAAAGACAAGCACAAAAGGATAATCAACCAACACAGTACATATTGATTTGAATTAAAGTGGAAGACTTATCTTTATTAAGCATGAGGGTTCCAAGGGTGTGGAACACCCTAAAAAGTACAGAAAATTCGTCTTTGAGGTTTGCCCTAAAAGTTCTCCACCAAGTTCCACACTAATGAAATGAAAATTAGAAAACTATATATAGATTTTACAACTCTGAGGCGTCAGGTTATAAGGGCTGATGCCGTCAGCTCGCCGCCATTAGGTTCTCGGATGGCCTAGATCCACTTCTGACGCCGTCACCTTATGAAACCCTTCTGGCCGTCACTCTTTAAAATAACTCCTGACGGGCCTACTTTTCTCCTAACACCTGACGGCGTCAGGTGTTAGATTCCTCTGGCCCGTCATTTGAAAATTGGATTCCACTCTTTTGTCAAGACTTTCTGACGGCGTCACCTTGTGACATCTGACGCCGTCAGGTTGTAAATCTTCATCTTTTGAGACTTTATCTTTCTTCACTTTTATCGCTCCAAAAACGTCCGAATATGCATGTTTTCCAGAATTCCTCTCAAAATCACTAAAAGACAAAAGGAACGATTTAGCAATATTTGATCACATTTATACGAATTAGGGATTAAAGACCCCTAAAAGCGTAACACTTTCGTCTCATCAAATACCCTTACACTTGGGATTTGCTTGTCCTCAAGCAAATGAGCTTTATTCCAATCAAAATATGAGTTAGGGGTCATTTAACACGGAATTAAAAGTAATTACAACAAATAATTATTAGACCCTAATCATAAACAAGCACGGAAATCATAGCACTAGCACCCAAAATAGTGTTTGGATTCTCACATCTCTCAAATGTCATAAAGTTAATATCTCATAAATGGAAACGGAAAATAACACTCACTACCTGTCATAGCAAATAGATTTACCATAGGCTTTGGGAAGGATCAATTACTCCTCCACTAGGCGTAAGCACCTAAGATAAACTATCAAAGAGGGCTTTATAAAGGGTTGTAACGTAACGGTGTAGGGATATGATAACACGGTTTGGTTGGAATAAGGGGTATTTTAGTGGTGGCGATTAATTATCATGATCAAATACATGCACTCTACATCGTTCTTAAGTCAAGACTCGACTCAATCTTAGTCTAAAAATGAAATAACAAAACTAAAAAAGGAACATAAAAGGAAACGGGATGATAGTCCGTATGTTTTTCT
>LBNU01000657.1:1315-36014 GCA_014162995.1 Artemisia annua | reverse complement strand
CTGATGCCGTCAGCTCGCCGCCATTAGGTTTCTCGGATGGCCTAGATCCACTTCTGACGCCGTCACCTTATAAACCCTTCTGGGCCGTCACTCTTTAAAATAACTCCTGACGGCCTACTTTTCCTAACACCTGACGGCGTCAGGTGTTAATTCCTCTGGCCCGTCATTTGAAAATTGGATTCCACTCTTTTGTCAAGACTTTCTGACGGCGTCACCTTGTGACTTCTGACGCCGTCAGGTTGTAAATCTTCATCTTTTGAGACTCTGTCGTTTTCTTCACTTTTATGCTCCAAAACGTTTGAATATGCATGTTTTCCAGAATTCCTCTCAAAATTACCTAAAATGACAAAATGAACGATTTAGGGCAATATTTGATCACATTTATACGAATTAGGGATTAAATGCCCCCTAAAAGCGTAACACTTTTCGTCTCATCAAACCCAACTAATCAAAATGGTTAATCAATCATATCTTATCAACAACATTAATGTGGTGAAAGATACTTTCGAAATCAAGGCAAAGGTGGTTCGTNAGACTTTGTCGTTTTCTTCACTTTTATGCTCCAAAACGTTCGAATATGCATGTTTTCTAGAATTCCTCTCAAAATTACCTAAAATGACAAAAGGAACGATTTAGGGCAATATTTGATCACATTTATACGAATTAGGGATTAAATGCCCCCCTAAAAGCGTAACACTTTTCGTCTCATCAAACCCAACTAATCAAAATGGTTAATCAATCATATCTTATCAACAACATTAATGTGGTGAAAGATACTTTCGAAATCAAGGCAAAGGTGGTTCGTCTATGGCGCCAGTATTATTATGGTGGTGACATTTTGGCTAGGATGGACATGATTATGATGGATCAAGAGGTTTTTATTGACAATATGTTATCTTTTTTATTTGTAAAGCTTACGTTTGTAACATAATTGTCTTATGTTCTTAACTATTCCATATATATGTTTCCGTTTTTCAAGGTTCAAGGATAACAAGGAGGAAGCGTGCATTGAGCAATTATGTTGCCAAAAATTATGGTCCTTACAAAGTTACACTCAGTTCACTTACATGTCTCGCTTATAACATTGATTAACTGGTATGTTATATACAGAAATCTATTTTAGAGATAAACCTGATGGTTATCAGAGTTTGTAATATCATCATCCATTGAATTTCGATTGCTCCGTTGTGTAATATCTAGGTTCTGATTATGTCTAGATGGTATTCCGCACGAAGATATGGTATGCATTTTCATCCATTATGGGTTAGTTTATTCTCAAATCCATTTGTTATACTCTAATGAAACTATATTATGATTTACATCTAAGCTACATTAATTGGTCGAAGATAATATTTGCCTGGCGTTGAAGTATTATTCTTATTGACAAAGTTGCACTATATTGTTCATAGTCACTCAAGTTAGCAGACTTTAATATGAAATTTCATGTAAAATTAAATTTACCTGTAGTCAACTATGATGTGATGATATTGAGTATTAATAACAATTAATGGGGGTTCGGGATTGGTTAGTAAATCTTTTTAACGCAAATGTGGAGCTGAGTGTATGGCTATTTACTTAATTAGGTGAAATAAGTGCTCAAAATTGAACAGGTTGGTACCTGCTGTATATTCAAGCATACAAATGGTTTTAAATTGATCTCAAACACCCCTTAAAGTGGAAAAACCGTAAACAATGTGTGGATAATAAAGCCCACATATATGGGAATGACAATCTGTTGGGCGTTTCTAAGTTCGGGTTCTTCTCTTTTCTTTTTCATTATTCATTTCAATAAGATGGGACGGGCATCTTTTCATAATATAAATGATATGTTTATCCTTGGTATTCTGGTTCAGGTTGGTACCATGGCGTTAGTTATTTCCTTTATTCGAGTAGCAACTGATGGGTTATAAACGACGTAGATGGGCTAAAAAGTTACTTTTTTCTCTCATATCTTTCCTATCAAATCAATCTTTCTAGCACTCAGGTATGGTTTTTCATATTTTATTCTTTTTAAATCTTCTACATAGTCAACTTATTTCTTGATTTAATGCAAATAATTTAGGATAGCATCCCCGGTACTTGCAACAATATATTTTTCATATATAGTGTCTCAAGAATTCGTAGATGACTTGGTCCTTAGATGTTTCAGTTTTGTCGCCTACGAATGCTTTACTACTAAAACACGACTGGACTTTAAATTTCTCTAAATATCTTATCTTCACTTGCATATATATTAAACTTGCATTTTTAACTGCTTGCGAGTTACTAAATAATGCGAGAGGAACATAGTTTGGCCTTTGTATCACAATTCTATAATCTTTTCCACATAGATATACAAATAGCTAATCTTTGTCATATATGTCATCAAATCAGTAACTTCTGATATTTTCTTATGTTCCAAGTCAATTTATCATTTAAAAACTTTTTTAGTTTACCACTAATTAGAGACGAACCCAAGAATCTTTTAGAGGGTGTTGCACAAATTCTTTTTAATGATTAGGCTGGAAAATAGAAGACATTTAATAGTATAAACTCGGTAGAAGATGTTATTAGGATACGCCATTGTTGTATGTGTGGGACTTCTCTTCTTACATTGCTTCTAATGTTTGTGAATATTGCACTAACTTTGCCAAATAGATTGGTAAATACATTGCGTCTGATTATGCATCACACGAGTTTCCAACTTCGCTCACACACTATCTTGCAATAAGTTTAAAAACAAAAAACAAAGATAAATAAGTAGCAAGCAAGCAGTAGGTTCTATGCTAGATCGTTAGGTGAAATTTTGGAAAAAGTCAAATGAAAAGGTGTGGAGTACATAGATCAAGAAAGCTATTTTGGTAGATCGCAACTGATCATGCAAATCGATAGTATACATAGACCATAGTTAAATCTGAGTAGTTTATGCACTTAGTACCAAGCACTGAGCTAACACATGATTTCTTATGAGTTATAACTTTAACCATTGCTGTTATTTTTCTTTGATCTTCAGGTGGTGATGATGTTTTAGCAAACAAAATAGTCTGATTAGCGAAGGTGGTGGTCCAATTAATCAGTACAACCTTCACGTATGCAAACTGATCATAGGTTCATTGCACAAGCTTGACTGCTTGAGACACGGCAAAAGTGGGGCTGTTGATAATATGCGTTTTCTAACCCAAAACACCTTCTATTTATAGATGACTAAATGATTCTTTTAATCATCAAATATGGATTTTAGAATTTGGTAGGATTGCTCGATGACAAAAGCATCATAAGGTTTTTATAAATAATAATGGGACGAGTTAGGATCACCCACATAGGATATAAAATTTTGAAGTAGGCATGGGCAGTAATGGATGCTTAGTACAATTTGTGCACACAAAGAACTACCATAACTTATTGTTATATGTATGTATTATACACAATTAGTGTTTTAGCTTTAAAATTTGTAATTGTGATCATAGTGCTTATTTCGATGGTGCAACATGGGCTGTTATGCTACAGTGACACATAAGGTTATCTAGAAACGGCTTTTCAGTTGTCTATATGCCTCATGACCCAAGCCTTAGTATCCAAAAAGTCTTTGAGGTATACTAATATGCATCTTTTCTCCTTGAAATCCGATGTTATTATGCCCGCTATGCCCACGGGCTTCCTAATTGATATCTTAACACAAGATATCCTTTTATTTACATTTAGATTTTAGCCCATCCAAAACACTAATATAACTATTAGCCCGTGTACAAGATGATTGTATTATACAAAAGATCCATGATCCCATATAGCTATTTAATAAATGCTTTGCAAACTAAGAAACAAAACAAAAGTTCATACTCCACCGGATAAATACGATTGAAAATAATTTTACCGGTCAATGTATGAAGATTTTCAGAGGATTTAAAAAATATGATAACGTGTAAACATATAAAGTATGTAGAAATGTGATCAAAAAAATCATTATCACGAAAAATGTGATCGAAAAATATTGTTCACCATAAATTTTTATAACAGGGTATCCGTCGCAACACATTGGTACCTGCTAGTGATATCTTAAACACATAAATAAAACATCACATTGTTTTTTTCCGACTCCTTAAATACTACCGGCCTCTGAGCATGTGCACTACAATTAGTATGTATTGAATCTAAACATTTTATTTAGCAACTAAACACTTTATTTATTAACTATCGTCTCATATGTCAAACAAGTATATGGTGGAAGTTATTGTATGTATAGGGTGGAAGTTACCATTGTTGATGCCCAACTAAGATTTCTATTTATTTGATACTATTTGATCGTGGTTGGGAAACATTAGTTATTTAGATTACCAAAGAATAACCATAACACATGTACTCATGATGCTAATATTGTGTCTTGCATTTTGTGTTCAATTAGTTGCAACACATTCGGTGAGTCTTTTAATTTAAATCACATACAATTCATTACTTTCATAATTCTAACAACTCAACCTAACAAGTTCTTTTAATATGTTTAGGGAAAGGAGATGGAACATAAATCAAGTAACCACTGGAAGGACACCGAAGAATGCTGAAATATATCGTTTAAGCATTGTTCTTTTATGTTTTCTTATCGTTATTTCTTTTTCGCTAGACTTATTTTATCATTTTCAATGTTTTCGATCTTAGTGTTAATCGAATTGGATATTTGATGTTTTTTTTTATTTGAGGTACTTTAATCGAAATGCATGTTTGTTGCTATTTATTTTGGGTACTCTAACTTATATAACAATATGATTTCTTAAATAGGCAACCGAAACATCATATTAATTTTAATATACCCGTCGCAAAGTGTGTGTATTCTGCTTTAATTATTGGACTTACCATTTACGATTTTGATCTGCTATTGAGAAAACCGTCTATCGGACGGGTAGAGACCTAGTTTACCATTAAACGTGTGAGTTGGAAGTTTGTTTTGGAAACTATTTACAACGTGTGAGGCGTGCTTGTGCTTCCAGTTTAGATTAAGCCATATATTAGTAAGGGTATATTAGGGATTTCACTTTTCTCTCACATTTGACCATTTTTCAACACTCAACATTTTACTTTGACCATTTTTCCTTTATAATTAGTTAGGATTAATATTAGATTTAAGATCATTTGAGGACCAAACTTTTTTTACATACCAAGGGACTAATCTCCACCATTCATCTTCCCTCCATCTTTATTTGATCTAATGGATGAGATTAATCCCAACAATTTAAAAAAACCCACTTTCATCCTTTTTTTTCAAATATTAATATCTTTCAAACCGTTAATCGTTAACCGAAAAAAAATATACCGTTACGACGAGCATTTAATTATCTTTCTATAGATATGCATTGTGATATACTTTCGACAAATTTTTTTTTTCGTTTTTTTCACGTTTTTTTTCGTGGCCGAAAAAATCATATATGATATATCATATATGATATTACATATCATATATGATACTACATATCATATATGATATGTAATATCATATATGATATATCATATATGATTTTTTCGGCCGCGAAAAAAAACGTGAAAAAAACGAAAAAAAAAAATTTTGTCGAAAGTATATCAAAGTGCCCGTCTATAGAAAGATAATTAAATGCTCGTCGCGATGGTGTAATTATTTTCGCTTAACGATTAACGGTTTAAAAGATATTTAACTTATAAAGAATGGGTGAAATATTAAAATGCTTTTAATCTCAACCATTAATTTTTTTAAGATGGATGGTGGGGATGAGTCCCTTATTAAGAAAAGTTTGGTATTTAATATAACTCTCCTCATAATATTAACATATGTAGTATATAGTATAGATACGTTGGACGGAGGTAGTACTTTCGTGACAGGATTGATATAATCCAAATCATGTTAATTATGCATAATATTTTCCGTATATGTTCCTTATTAGTAAGAACACAATCGGACGGTCAAGATTTAATCTTACCTTTACAAAACATAATACACCATCTTTATAAACTACCACCTCCCTCATATTCATTTTTCCATACATCTCTGCAGTTTCTTAACAAAATTTACGATCGTTTTCAAACTAGTTAACAAAACTGTCGAGTGTGTGATCAAGGACGAAATAAGAAAATCGTCGAAGGTCCACTTTCGGCCGTCATTCATCCCCGTGCATTAATCCTTTGAAACATATATTAGTTAATCACAAGGTAAGACAGTTTCTCTAGTCAATTTCTAAGTTGATAATCGTTTTTTTCTTTTTTTGTTAGTTGTTTGACGATGATAATGTCTCACTACTAGGTTTTCAGTAATAAATAACGTAAGTCTTCAGCAAGAAGAAAAAAAGGAGGAGATGTATAGTTTAGATGGGAATAAGAATGAGAATGTATTTTATTTGCTGAGGAAGAGGCAGTGGGCGTCATGGCCATTTGCCATACTCTATTCTACGACGACTGTTGTTATTTTAAGCAATTTGGATTTCCTTGATGCCTTTGTAATCCTTGGTGCTGTCCACATATTGGTGTTTCTCCTCACACTATGGTTTGTGGATTTTAAATGTTTTCTTCAGTACTCAAGAGTTGGTGATATTCATCATGCGACTGCGTGCAAAATCACAATTTCTGGTTATACACAATTAGTACCACTCCATTCACGCAAGGTTGTAACCTCAAATTTTTATTTGGTTTGAATTATGCTTATCATATGCATGTTTGACATCAACATTTTTGTTTTGCTTACCTTACAGCTCACAGGCTCTTTGACAGATGAGTTTTATTTCGATTTGCATAAGCTGCGTTTCATCTATTCCGATGGCATATTTGTTATGCTTCCTTACCCATCTGATGAAACTTTTGGCTATTATCTCAAAAGCAATGGACATGAAACTGAAGCTAAACTTCAACTGGCTGCTGAGAAGTGGGGACACAATGTGTAAGACTCTTCCCCGTCTAGTTTGATTGACTGTTTTCTTTTTACTTGACGACTCACATATGCTTTACTGTTAAATCCTGTGCTGTAGTTTTGATCATCCACGCCAAACGTTTCAAATGTTGATGAAAGAGCATTGCATGGAGCCCTACTTTCTATTTCAGGTCCAACATCCATTACGGAACATTTGCCTCTCTCTCTCTCTCTCTCTCTCTCTCTCTCTCTCTCTCTCTCTCTCTCTCTCATGAACTTTCTCTGACCTTTGATCTGCAGGTCTTGTGCGGACTTTTGTGTCTAGATGGATATGTGTACTTGAGTCTGTTCATCCTCTTTGCTCTCTTTGCGTTTGAGTCCATGTTTGTCCATACTCGAATAAAAACTTTGTCAGATCTCAGTCGCATTAGAGTAGATTCCCACATGCTAATGGCCTTCCGTTGTGGGAAGTATGTTTTGTTATTTCTTTTTCCCTATGTCATGTAATTTTTGTTTTTATTTTACATATACCTGTATTTTGACTTGCTATTGCAGGTGGACAAGTGTGTCCGGGACTGATCTTTTTCCTGGGGACGTTGTGTCTGTACGTCCTGATGGAGAGGAAACATCTGTCCCTGCAGATATGCTTATTCTTGCGGGTAGCGCTATCGTGAGCGAGACTATCCTTACTGGGGAGTTTACCCCTCAACAGAAGGTGCTTAATTCTTTTTTTCACTTTACTTAATAAGCTGTGTCACCAACACTCTTTTGTCAACTTTTTATGTTAGTATGGCTAAAGAAACTCTTATCTGATTAGAAGGCTTTTGACACTCGTTTAGGTTTTAGCTACTTTTTCCTTTCGTTACTGAACAAAATAAAACCTGAGTTGATTCACTTTCTCTTTATATATTTATAAACTGGTTGAATCGCCACATCTAGATTCTGCTGTTTTTTTTGTACATGTGTACAAGCATATGCATAAAATGTGTGTACCATCCCATATGGATGCCTTTCAGGTTTCAATCATGGACAGAGAACCAGAAGAGCACCTGTCTTGGATGCGAGATAAACAACACGTCCTCTTTTGTGGCACAAAAATATTACAGCATACTCCTGATATGGTTGTGCACAATCTCAATTTTAATTTTTATTGTTAGTTTTAGTCTACAGAAGTTGACAATTAATTAAGGTGGTTTTCTTTGTCTGTTCCTTCAGACTTTCCACATGAAAACACCCGATGATGGTTGTTTAGCAATTGTCTTACGAACTGGGTTTGAAACACTCCAAGGGAGACTGATGCATACTATTTTCGTCTCAAGAGAAACGGTAATAAGTTTATACACAGCTTCTCAAATTTCATTAATGCCATTTTTTCTTATCCACATGTATATGATATTTATATGTGTATATATATCTTTAATTTCATGAATCTAGGTTTCTGCTAACAGCTGGGAGAGGGGACTCTTTAGTTTGTTATTTGTTGTTTATGCGATTATTGCAGCCTCTTACCAGTTTAAAGAGGTAAATGTATGGTTATGATATCAACGACATGTATTGGTATCTTGAGGCATTTTTATACTAACATAAATGATGTTGAATAAGGAGCTCGAGGACCCAAACTGGAGTAGACACAAGCTTCTTTCAAAAAGTTCCGTAATTGTAACTTCGCTGATCCCCCCTGGGCTGCCAAAGGAGTTGTGGGCGGCTATTATTACATCTTTTGTTGAACTAAGACGGCGTGATATATTTTTTGTAGGACCATTTGGTATACCATTTTCTGGGAAGGTGAGCAAGTGCAGTACATTTGTGTGCTATTTGGGTTTTTATATCATATCCTTTTATTAGGCTTATATACATTAAATTCTCATTTGTGTGCTATGCTCTTTTTTTTTTTTTTTTTTTTTTTTTTTTTTTTTTTTTTTTTTTTTTTTTTTTTTTTTTTTTTTTTTTTTTTTTTTTTACAGAAGCATACAGGAGACACGGCAAAGTATCCATCAGTATCCATAACGAGATATCTCATTTGCGAGCGTCATACTACTCTGGTGACCACCCTGCAAATGTTGAAGATTCTTGGACTTCACTGCTTTGCATTCACCTATGTCCAGTGTATCATGCACTTAAATGGTGTTCAGCTAGGGAACGTTCTGACCCTAATCAGTCACTTTTTCACCACCAACTTTATATTATCCATCTCGGACACCCGGCCACTATCCTCCGCCTTCCGACGACACCATCCACATGTGTTGTTGTCTGTGCTGGGCCAGTCTGCTCTCCATATGCTGTTGTTGATTTCATCTGTAAAGGAAGCTAAGAAACACTTGCCCAACATACACATCAAGCCAGAATCCGAATTTGAGAATAATCTGGTGATCACGGTTTCTTTCATTGCTAGCATGATGATCCAAGTCACTACGTTCGCTGTCAACTACCTGGGTCATCCTTTAAACAAGAGTGTATCAGAAAACAAGCAGTTTAGGTGTGTCCTTTTGAGTGCAGTCGTGTTCCTTGCTGTGATCACTTCTGCTGTCTCTAGGAATTTCAATGACTTATTGATGTTGGTGCCATTGCCGAGGGAATTTCGTGACAAGCTTCTTATGTGGGGGGCATTGATGTTCTTCGGGTGCTACACTTGGGAATGGTTTTTGAACAAATTAAATCGCTAGTTTGTTAGCAAGAAAGACTAATTTGGCGTTTGCTCTAAAAATCCTTTTTTTTTTGTACAGCGGTTTTTTCTTTCACCCCTATACCACCTATCTCACAAACTTGTAAGGCATTTTTATTTTTATTTTGGCTCTAAAAGACATTTTCCTTTGATTTGATTACGCCTCTTTTCCGTTAACTTCTATCTTAATTAATTATCCCAACTTTTAAATCGCCAGGTTATTTGTTTAGGGTTTTATATCAAATAGGTTACCCAACTTTGCGTTTTTGTGCACCTAAGTTACCCAACTATTTTTTTGTGCAAATGGGTTACTGGACTATCCTTACCGGGCAAAATAGTGACCCAACTATTTTGCACTTGTTAACCTAAGTTACTAAAGTTTTATTTGTTCAATTTGATTACTAAACTACGCAACTTTGTTAATTTAGGCTACCCTTATAAGTCACATGAAAAACACCCTCACTCACCAAACACCTCAACGCCACATCATAAATTAAAAATCACATAAATAATTAAAAACGTAAACTTATTCATTATATATACTTTTTATATATATTTTTATATACGCTACTACAAAAACGTCATTATACATATTTTTATATACATTTTTATACACATTATTATATGTTTTTAAATACGTTTTGTATACAAAAATGTATACAAAAAGTATATAATAATGTATTTAAAAACATATATTAAAACGTATACAAGAATGTCTATAATAACATATACAAAACGTATAAAAAAACTTATATAAAAACGTATAAAAAAGGTATACAATAACGTGTATAAAAACGTTTGATAAGAACGTTTTAGTAATAACGTATATAAAAATGTATATAAAAACGTGTAAATTCTAACGAAATCCACTTAATTCGCTAAATATGTTGTTCAATTTATCAACTCACAATTTTCGAAAACATAAACTGCATTAACATTGTTCAAAAAAAACCAACGCCCAGCCGCAACGCGGCGGACCGGGGCAAGATATTTAACGAAATCCACTTAATTCGCTAAATATCTTGTAAATAAATATATATTGCTCACTCGATTACTAAACTACGCAACTTTGTTAATTTAGGCTACCTTTATCAGTTACATAAAAAACACCCTCACTCACCAAGCATCTCAACGCCACATCATAAATTAAAAATCACATAGATAATTAAAAATGTAAATGTATTCATTCATTATATATACGTTTTTATATACTTTTTATATATGTCTTTATATACGTTACTACAAAAACGTTTTATACACACTTTTATATACATTTTTATACACATTATTATATACTTTTTATGTACGTCTTTATAAACGTTATTATATTTGTTTTTAAAACATGTATACAAAAAGTATATAATAACGTATTTAAAAACATACATAAAAACGTATACAAAAATTTCTATAATAACATATACAAAACGTATAAAAAAGGTGTATAATAAAGTGTATAAAAACGTTTGATAAGAACATTTTTGTACCAACGCCTAGCCGCAACGCGGCGGACCGGAGCCCAACTCGTTTTGTTAACACAACGCTTGTAGATTTTTCTTGTAAATAGATATATATTAGTAACCAAATAAATAAATATGGGTTTTATATCAAATAGGTTACCCAACTTTGCGTTTTTTGCACCTAAGTTACCCAACTATTTTTTTGTGCAAATGGGTTACTAGACTATCCTTACCGGGCAAAATAGTGACCCCAACTATTTTGCACTTGTTATAACCGGTTGGCATGCCACGCTGGCAGCTGACTTTTATTTTTTAATTATACAAATAAGTTACTGAACTTTGCGAATTTGTTCACCTAAGTTACTAAAGTTTTATTTGTTCAATTTGATTACTAAACTACGCAACTTTGTTAATTTAGGCTACCCTTATAAGTCACATGAAAAACACCCTCACTCACCAAACACCTCAACGCCACATCATAAATTAAAAATCACATAAATAATTAAAAACGTAAACTTATTCATTATATATACTTTTTATATATATATTTTTATATACGTTACTACAAAAACGTCATTATACATACTTTTATATACATTTTTATACACATTATTATACGTTTTTAAATACGTTTTGTATACAAAAAGTATATAATAATGTATTTAAAAACATATATTAAAACGTATACAAGAATGTCTATAATAACATATACAAAACGTATAAAAAAACTTATATAAAAACGTATAAAAAAGGTATATAATAACGTGTATAAAAACGTTTGATAAGAACGTTTTAGTAATAACGCATATAAAAATGTATATAAAAACGTGTAAATTCTAGCGAAATCCACTTAATTCGCTAAATATGTTGTTCAATTTATCAACTCACAATCTTCGAAAACATAAACTGCATTAACATTGTTCACAAAAAAAACCAACGCCCAGCCGCAACGCGGCGGACCGGGGCAAGATATTTAATGAAATCCACTTAATTCGCTAAATATCTTGTAAATAAATATATATTACTCACTCGATTACTAAAGTACGCAACTTTGTTAATTTAGGCTACCTTTATCAGTTACATAAAAAACACCCTCACTCACCAAACATCTCAACGCCACATCATAAATTAAAAATCACATAGATAATTAAAAATGTAAATGTATTCATTCATTATATATACGTTTTTATATACTTTTTATATATGTCTTTATATACGTTACTACAAAAACGTTTTATACACACTTTTATATACATTTTTATACACATTATTATATACTTTTTATGTACGTCTTTATAAATGTTATTATATATGTTTTTAAAACATGTATACAAAAAGTATATAATAACGTATTTAAAAACATACATAAAAACGTATACAAAAATTTCTATAATAACATATACAACACGTATAAAAAAGGTGTATAATAAAGTGTATAAAAACGTTTGATAAGAACATTTTTGTACCAACGCCTAGCCGCAACGCGACGGACCGGCACCCAACTCCTTTTGTTAACACAACGCTTGTAGATTTTTCTTGTAAATAGATATATATTAGTAACCAAAAAAAAAAAAAAAAAGAAAAGAAAAAAGAAAAAAAAAAACTTCAGTAACTTAGACGAACAAAATCGCAAAGTTGAGTAACTTATTTGAACATAAAGCTGACGTGGACAAAGTAATAACTCAATCTCCCGGTTACCAGTCATCGGGGTAATCTCAATGAACACATTTATGGTTTTGAGTAACCTAAATGTCAAACCCGTATAGTCCAGTAACCTATTTGAACAAAAAAAAGTTGGGTAACTTAGCTGCACAAAAACGCAAAGTTGGGTAACCTATTTGATATAAACCCCATTACTACGAGCATGATGTTATGCTTCACAATAAGTGCAAGATGTAAAGCGAATGAGTTATATCACAATCCGAAGTGTTAACCACAACGTCAAATAAATTCGCTTGGTTCGACCAGGGAACTCGATCAGCTAGGTTTATGGGTTGTTTAGGCTCAAATTTAACCTTGGATAACAGATCAATAAGTTCATTGTTTTCAACAGGCCGAACATCATGTTGACCAATGTTAAGACCTTTTTTAAAATGTCATTTACATGTTTCAAAAGTTGTTTATAGATCCAACTTTTACCATAGAACTCATCAAGCAATCTTAGTCACTCATTTTTTTTTTTATCAAAATAAAAAAATAAACTTTCACCAATTTTTTAAAACGTAAATATCTCGCAAACCGTAAATCGTCAAGCTACCAAGAAATTACCATCGCGACGAGAATTAAATTATCTTTCTATAGACATGCATTGTTATATACTTTTAACGAACTTTTTTTTTGATGAACTTTTTCTTTTTTTCAAATTTTCTGCCCAGAAAAATCATATATGATTTGTAAAAATCATATATGATTCGTTAAAATCAAATCATATATGATTCTTACGAATCATATATGATTTTTAAAAATCACATATGATTCGTAAGAATCATATATGATTTGAGTTTAACGAATCATATATGATTTTTACAAATCATATATGATTTTTCTGGGCGGAAACTTTTTAAAAAAAAAAAGTTCTTCGAAAAAAAAAAGTTCGTCGAAAGTATATAACAATGCATATCTATAGAAAGATGATTTAATTCTCGTCGCGATGGTAATTTTTTTGTAGCTTGACGATTTACGGTTTGCGAGATATTTACGTTTTGAAAAAAGGGTGGATAATAAAATGGGTGGATATGATTGGTTCATTGGTTTTATGGCATATATGAGATCTATATTGATCTCATCTCTTTACATGTATATGTCAACATTTTAAGTTTCTTACATATGCATCAGAGGTTTTTCATTAATCTCAAAAATATAATCTCGATTGTTGAAATCTATTGTGTCTCACAAAACAAGTTAATAGGTAACGATCTTCCTAGGGTGTAAACGAGTCGAGCCGATCCGAGTACCGCCAAGCTCGAGCTTGACTCGTCACCTAAAACTCAAGCTCAAAACTCGACTCGAGCTAGAGTATTTCCAAATTTTAACTCGAACTCGATAATGACTCGACATATCAAGCTCAACCTGACTCGATTTTGTTATTTTATAAATAAACTAACTACATGTATATGAAAAGGCATAGCGAGTATGTGCACGGGAATGCTTTATGACTTGAGAAAAAGTACTCGCTTTAATATTATGTGCGTCATAGCGAGTACTTTTACGCCAGTCCCCTACATTCACGTGGATGGGAATGCTTAATGAATTTTAAATGTAAACAAGTGCTTTGTTTTGTTTGACAAGTATATCAGATGGCTGGTGTACGAAAGGGGTCGGTAGATAAATTTTTACCCTTGGTTCATCGTTAATTATGAAGGTTCATTTGTTTAGGCGAACAGTTGCTCAAAGTTCATTACCTTTTTATACATTTTTCCTCTATGCATTAACGAGGATCTCAAGGTGGTAGAGTGTTGTGATGTGATCTGATAATTGTTTATTTATGTCTTGTAATTTTTGTTTATGCATTACGTGTTTGCTCAAATTCATTTGTTTTCCCAGTCTTTTGAAGTTATTTGAAAGGAGACCCTTACATTTTTGTACCTTTCTTCATATTTAATGGCTACTTGTTAACTTACGTTGGATTACTCGTTTAAATGCTTATGTTGGGAATGCATCAATATTTTTGTTGTCCTTGATGATTTGCGAACTTGTTTAAAACTATTGCTTTACCACGTCAGATGTTTTGTCTTATGTTCAGTCTGGGGGAATTTATTGAAACATTGAATGTAAAATTGGGAATGCATCAATATTTTTGTTGTCTTAACGAGGTATTTTTATGTGATTGTTTAATGGTTACTTTGGTGAAAGAAGTATCACGCAAAGTATAGTTTATGGTTGGCCCAATAATCTAATGGTAGGTTGCTTGGTTCATTTGTCAAATCAATTACTTTGACTACTTACCTAAGCTTATATATATATATGAACTTACGAGGTAATTTGATTTTGGGTTATATTACATAGTCTTTAATTTTCAGGCTTATTTTGACATTTACGGGCCAACATAAGTTATCATGATACAATAAGCTTATATGAGCCCAAAAGTCACAAAATAAGCTAAAAATTGAGACTATTGCATTATAAACCGAAACCAAATAAGCTAGTAAGCCCACGTATAAACTTAAACAAACACCACCTCAAAATTCACATAAACTTTACCTTTGACCCATTAATAGATTAAGGTGGTGTTTGTTTTTTAAGAGGTTCTGAATAACCGCACATCTGAATCTGAGGCGTAAATGTCTGAATCTGACCGCATCTGAACGAAAAAAAAAAAAAAAANTAATGTAGTAGAAGAGTTTTATTTAGGTTATAAAATCAATTTATTGATTTTTTATGTAGCACACCAGGTGTTTGTGAAAATGTTACTATGATTTTTAATGTACCACACCTAGTAAGTTAACTGTAAATAATGTAACATGTAATAGATAATATTTTTTGGTGTTTAACTGTAAATGATTTGTAAACGTTAACTGTAAAATGATACGTGCTCTCAAGTCTAGACCATTAAGATCTTACTGCCTCTTAACGCGTCTGAACGAAAAAAAAAAAAAAAAAAAAAAAAAAAACGGTCTGAATGACCAAAATGTCTGACCGCATCTGAACGGTTCAAATTAATAGACTGTTAAGAGCCTCTTAATGAAAAACAAACACCGCCTAAATGTGTTAGTTAGAATAGCACATCTGCTCCTCTTAATGAAAAATTTAATTGACGATATGGATGATAAAATAAGGGAACTTGTTGAAACTGATTCGAAGGGGCAACAACATAGTCAAAGCACTTCAACATCTTGCACAAGCTTTGCTATACTCCTAGTTATAATAATAATAATAATAATAATATAAAAATAAAAATAAAAATAAAAATAAAAATAAAAATAAAATAATTTCGATGAAGAAGAATTCATGAGACCTTTTCGTTAAATGAAAAAGCTGAAATCTACATTGCATAAATTTCACATTTTAATAAAAGCTTGATAAATCCATGTACACATTTGCTTCTTACAGATTCTGAATAACAAAAGCTTAAAAATAAATTAATAAAAGATGGTTCTTAACACCACTATTTGACAACAACAATCGGGATTTGCTTACAAGATCACAATACAATCATTTGGCTCGTTTTTTGTCTTCAAGAGTAGCAGCTTCATTCAACATGTCGACTGCATCTTTGTGCATGTCTAACTTGGCAAGGGCAACAGCTTGCATGTAAAATGCGGTTGACCAGTCTGGGTAGACACATTGGGCTTGCATTGCATCTCTGAGGGCTGCATCAGGTTGATCGCACATGAGATGGCATAGGCTGCGCCTTGCATATACGGTAGGAGAAATCATAGTGCCCACATCAATGAACTGCATGTCATGCAAAATTAAAAATATTGATAAGTCAAGAGTGAATCATATAAATGCTACCAAGTCAACCATGGTTTATCATCCCCGCACTATCAGAGTAACCAAGGATCGTTTGTATAGACAGACTATTTGGGTGTACCTGAATTTGCGTTATGTAACTGATAATTACAATGACTTAGCAATATTCTGTCCCTAAATGTGGGATAGCAGATTTTGATTCTAATCAATTAGTTAGAGGTCATATAATCAATTTCAGATTAAGTTCAGCAAAACTAATTTCCTGAACTCTGAGAGTGGATCAAACTCACTTATTCGCTCTTACTTTTGACCTAAGTTGAGCCAGTTTTACTCAAATTTCACAATTGTCTCATCGTTTTTCGCAAATTAAAAGTGTCCAGTCATTTTTATCTACATATCTAGACTTTTTCAAACGCTAATATATATTGATTATCACATAATCACTTTTAAAACACAAATTCAACAATAAAGAAAAGAACGTTTAATCAAGTACAGATAATAGAAGATTTACTATCTGAAGAAATATAACATGATAAGATAATATACTACTCCGTAATTTATTTTTTTCAACAAGGCAAACTTAGTGAACAATATTTTATTATTGTATAGAGCACAAAAGTCACAAAGACAAGATCATTGACATAGAAAGGTGTCAAATCCAAAAAATAAAGTCAATCTGGAAACATTAATCAGAAATTTCGGATTATATTACATTATTAGTACTCGTAGACTTTATGGGTCAATCACATAAATATGAATGTGACCACTCATGAGCACCTTATAAGTCATGCGTTGCACACTACTACAGTAATATCTCTTTATCATACTGATGAGCACCCTATACTTTTGAGTAACTTTCAAGCCAATGTCATAAATATCTTTAATTTTCCACAAATGTTATTTCATCTTTAAAATATTTATTAAACAATCAGAATTATGCCAAACAGTAAATTTAATTTTAGTATCACATGGTCACTTTCAAAACACAAATCCAAACATCCTCTAAATTACTAGATAATATCGATGATGTCGTGAATATTTTTATCAAATACTAATAGAAATATACACTTGGAAAATTATAACATTAGTAAGATACTCAACTATATACTTTTCAACAAACAAATTTAGGTAATATATTTAAAATATATATTTGGCACAAAAAGTCCAAAAGCAAGAAATTTATTGACAGGGACAGAGTGTCAAATCAAAAAAGCAAAGTCTATTTTAAATACCAATAAGCATTTTCGGATAAAAGAACATTATCAATACTTGCTAGTCAACCCTAGTACCATAAATGTGACGGCTGACGATCAACTTATAACTCAAAGATTTCACACTACAAATAGCCTCTACCTAACTTTTATGATGAAGACCAAATCAAAATACCATTTCATTTTAATACTGCCTTCTAGTTAAATGACTCTTAACATCCGGAACTTTAGCGACAGTGCATATTCTTAATATTTGCCAACAGTAAGAAACACTGGGTACTCGTGGAACAATGGTATAACATTTGTACTTCTGAATAGACATAAAGCATTAGAAGTGAAGTTAAAATAAGTACCTGAGAGTAACAATCAATGGCAGTTCTAAAATCTTTATCACGAAAAGCTAAATCCCCGCGTTTCCTTGCCTCCAACATATCCCTCATTTGTTGGGTCCACTCTTGAAAAGATAGCTGAGATGTTTATAAACCAGATAGCATAGATCAAAAGCGTGAAATCAGAAAATTGCAGTAAAAAATCAAAAAATTAATATTGGATAATCATATACCTCGTTGGTGCCTTCATCGTCTTTGTAATGTGTCATAACTAATATCTGGTGGATGGCAGTCAGATCCATCCTTGAACATGCATCACCCATTGGAGACAGAGGGTGTGGCGGTGTCGCTGGTGCTTCTTCATGTTTCGGGATCCCAAGCATCTGATAAGATGGAACCTACAAATATAATCATTTTCAGCTTATTATTGAACGAGTATTGAGCTGAAGAAACAAAATCCACTGCAACCACAAAAGATGTGGCAACATGGGCCGGTCAGATGGGCAAAGTAACTGTCAAACTAACAGCTTTGGGTTCTTTATTTAGTTTAACTAAACATTATACATGCATACCAGGGCAACAAGACAGGCAGTACGATATTGCGTTCTACTGTTTAAAGGTGTAATAATGAGAAACTGTAATACTGATATTTATTTAATAACATTACCCAAAAGGACATTTGTGACAAAAGTTGGTTCTCTTGTATATTGAGAATGAAGAGCTGAGTTAATACAAATCACGAGAAGTATAAATTATGTAGCATTATTAATTTAGTACGACTTCAAATTATCAGTTCCAAACGAAAATCCAAACACGACTTACAAAAACTATAATAAGCCTTCAGAACCAATTTGGGCAAATATTGACCCGTTTTATATTTACCTACATGACCCGTTGGTAGAAAGTAATAAGAGAAGTAGGGACTGACAACATTTAATAAGCAGATGTACATTACCCAAATTGACCCGTTTTATATTTACCTACATGACCCGCTTTATATTTACCTACATTACCCGTTTTATATTTACCTACATTACCCAAATTGACCCATTAATAAGCAGATGTACATGCACTCACAACATTTAATCAGAATTCAAGGGTTTAAAGATGCATGAAATAAGTAGAAAGTAATAAGAGAAGTAGGGACTGACATCTGGTTTGTTCTGCAATGGAGCAAGTGTTGCGACGAGATCTTTGGTATTTGGCCGTTCCCTTGGTTCATACTGCAAGCATCGTGAAGCCAGATCAAAAACAACAGTTGCTTCTTCTGTTGAAAAATTACCCTCCAAATGTGAGTCCATCAACAGAAGAATGTTTTTTCCTCGGATCATTTCAAGTGCCTGCAGGAAGTAGACAGCACATAATATAAACCATTAAATGTCCAAATTTTCAGCCAATGAGAGTTGCTTAACACATACCATCAAATAATAAGTTCAGGACTACTTACATGGCTTGGGGGAATATGTTTTCCGCTCAGAAGATCCAAAAGAACAGTCCCGAAGCTAAAACTAACACTTTCAGGTGTAACTCTCCCTATAACAGATTACCAAATATCAGGCAACAACAGTAGGGAGACATAGTCAGGGAAGCTCATCAAACCATATAATCTAACATAGAGGTGATAACTTAGCCTAATCATGTCAGACAGATCAAACCAAAAACTTAGGCATGCGGGCCAATATGATGTAACCCTATGAGTTGGTCCTAGGTAAATAATTATATGTTGTACGGAGTAAGATGTAAAACCGTGAACATTGCTATATTTGTCAAACTTAAATAAGCATAATCATCTTTTTCAGGGATGTTTAGATGTGCATTTTGAAAGTGATTGGTATAAACATCAGCAAGTACATTGATTCATGCTAGGAATCGCTTCGTAATTATATTATTTATCTCGATAAACATTTTCTTACAACAAATGGCACAAGGGTCATTCTAATCCAACCCAGACCTGGGTCTGTTCACACGTTAGCCAACAAGCCCAAACCCACAGATTCTGACACAAACGCATACTTGTAAACGTAGATCTGGCATAGTAGGTTTAACTCAATAGTGAATACTTAATAAAACAGAACTGTGTTGCAGCCTACCATAATATAATATAGAAGCTTGAATATTAAAAAGTCGTAAGATACAATCTGGTTCTACCAAGAAACTTCAAAACTGAAGTTGATATTATATTTGCTTTATGCCACAGAAATCATGGATCGGGGACTTATACCATTTCTTAGATATTCAGGAGGGGTGTATGCAAGATTTGTGCTGTAACTTTTTCCATCCCTGCTATTTTTCATCAGCCCGAAACATGAAAGCCGTGGATCGCCGTTCTGCAATAATCAATCATATAAGTTATCAATTAAATTCCAGATAACATATATACATAAGTTTATTCATGCTAGATACACAGACACTATACTTGACAAATGCAATAGGAATAGAAAAAATGGCGGCACCTCATCAAAGAGAACTCTGTATGCGTTTAAATCATGATACAATGGACGACCTTCCGTACTGCAGTAATCCAATGCTTCAGCAATACACAAAGCTACCCGTAAACGCATTGCCCATTCGATTGTTTGATTTTCCCCTGTGAAACATATCAGAAACAGAATATGAGGTCCTTTCTTTTTTCTGTTTTTTCGTATAATTAATGCTTAAATACGACCACATATATAATATAATTCAGTTGTATGCATTCATATTTGACTTTGGGTGACCTGATCCACTTGGCCCGTTCCCCTTTTTAGCTAAACTTTTTATTTGAGCTGTTTGAGATTAAACGAAACCCAAATCTATCTATTCATGAGTACATGGGTCAATAATTGTCACCTCTAGTGTTATCAAATCGTTTTCTTTGTATAAGTTCTACTTGGTAAAAGTAAAAGTTAGGTTTGCCTATCTACTTATGCGCCTGAGAACTGGATAGACGGATAGCTCAAAGGAGCCATAGCAGAATAAACTGATATTTGAACCCGACGATATCTTGACTATCGAAACAGCAAATCAGAAAACATAAAAAAAGAATATTTTTTTATGAAGACATACAGTGGAATAAATGTTTGGCAAGAGTATCATTAGGCATATACTCTGCAACAAGTAGCCTTTCATCCCCATCACAGCAATATCCGATCAGATTGGCAACCCTCTTATGCCTCAATTTTCCAACTCCCCATGCTTCATCCTTGCAAAAAGAAAGAACAATTATCATTTTAGTAGTTAACAAATGCCCCTAATAAACCATTATGCCCAAATAAAGCAGTGATATACACTGCCTAAAGTTGTAAAAGCCTTGTGAGTATCATCACTTAAATGTGAGAGGTCTCAAGCTCAATTCATGCTAGGTGCAGACAAACGTGATGTGGCCACACAAACCTTCCCCAAAAAAAGGGAGGGTTATACCCAGGTTGTATCTGAGTGGCAATGGGCTCAAACCCCGTGGATTAGTCAGCCAAACGATCGGAAACATGGTTACCAAAAAAAAGCCATGATATACACATCAAACAAATTCCCTAATAAAGAGGAATATAAAATAACACTACTAGTTTCCAATAAACCAATACTAGCCACAAAAAACTATACCATGTTTTATATCATAGTATAAACAAGTCAGCTCATTTTGATTATTCAATATGCAATGTGTTACATTTAAACATAACAACATTATCAGGACAATGTTGAATAACCATATAAAGTACTCCCATTTCTCAAGTTTTTTAAGTAAATAAATAGGAAGTAAACATTTTCGGCCCAATTTTGAGAGGAAAACATTTTACTTCAAAATCAACCAAATCATCCTTAATTTTCAGTCATTTTCCTTTTCTTTTCCTCCTTAAGTGATACTCGAGAACACAAACTTTTCTGTTTCACTTCATTTTCTTTACTTTCCTTCCTTAAAGTGATACTCGAGAACATAAACCACCCCCTTAGGCCAACAATACACATTACTCTTAAACCCTAAAACCATAAACTCACAAAAACCAAAATCACCCAAATTTCAAAACACACAATGCAACTGAAAACAAGACCACACAAACAGTAAAACCCTAAAAACAGTAAACCCTAAAATCTCATACATACCGCAAACTGTTTCGGATCAGGCCAAGCCATTTTAGAAAACTTTTTAACAGCAATCCATCTCCTATTCTGAAGCCTGCCTTTATAAACAACATTAGGAGCTTTTTCACCACTTTCAGACACAATAAACTCTGAACTAAAACCATTTGTTGCCCCTTTTAAATCCCCCAAAGAATACTCTGAAAAAACAGGCACTCCCCCATTATCTGCAGCTGTACTAAACACAGCTCCTTTCCCATTATTATTATTCTTACTATTATCATTACCGTCTTTTTGTTGTGATGATGATGTGGGTTGTTTAGAGAAACATGAACTACAACAACCCATATCTTAGAATGATAAAAAAAACAATCTTTAAGGAAAAACACAAAGTGGGTACTTGTTAAGGTTAAGGTTAGGAAAAAACATTTGTGTTTTTTTGTTTTTGTTTTTTTTTTTTTTTTTGGTTTTTTGTTTTTGGATTTTTATGAAAAGGAAAATATAAAAAAAATGGGAAAGAAATGAAAGGGAATCTGATTAATGTGTTCGTGTGGATACAGAGAGAGAGAGAGAGAGAGAGAGAGAGAGAGAGATCTGAAAGGCGGTAGAACTAGAAGATGTTGTGAAAGTGGTTTGGTTTTTTGTTTCTTAAACCTTTGTCCACTAAAGACAAGTGAGTCTTGTTTTCTGTATGTTGAGTCAAAATTAGTGAATTACCAAGTAATTTGTTGGATACGAGGAAAATACTGATTTATATTGTTAAGAATTCTAAATGAATGTATCAATTGTTTAGAGTTATTTTAGTGAATTATAATAGTCTAGAGACCAAAATGTAATAATCAAGTTTTAAAAGTCGACTAAAACTTGACTAAAATTGGTGTTTGTGTTCTACTATTCAAAACTTAAAATGTAATAATCAAGTTTTAAGAGTCGACTAAAAACTTGACTAAAATTAGTGTTTGTGTTCTACTATTCAAAACTAGGTGACAAGTGAGTTTGTGTTATACAACTTTAGGTTACATTGGACAAGACTTGATTGAAAACTCGACTTTAAGCTATAATCGAGTTCTAGAACTCGACTAGAACCAAAAGTGACTATTCAACTTTTGGTTACAACATAAAATAGAATAGCGTTTATGTTATTTTAGTTTTCTTGAACAAAATTCGGCTACAAGTTAGACCAAGTTTCAAAACAGTTATTATGGTCGAGTTTTTAGTCGAGAACAGAAATAGTTGAAGTTAGTCGAAAGTCCAAACAATAATTCTAGCCGAGAATTGAAAAGAAAAATAGTCAGAAAGTTAGAACTCGTCTTTAGTCGAGAATTAGAACTCGATTGAGTTTTCAAAAGTTAGTCGAGAGTTACTCAAATCCAGGGTTCTAAAGACGTGTCATGACGGCGCTAAGGCGTGAGGCGTGACCTCCACAGTACGCAATAGACCAAGGCGTCGGCTCTAGGTGTGGTGTTAGATGAGGCGTGAAAAGGCGCGCTAAGGCGCGAGGCATGATGCCTTTTTTGAATTACACTCCGATGAAAAAGTTTTTTTTTTTTTTTTTTTTTTTTTTTTTTTTTTTTTTTTTTTTTAAGAAATGAAGAAGATTAAATGCAATAATGTTTTTTTGACTTAATTCCTTACTAGCCTCAAGGCCCGCCCGATGGGCGGCTAGCTTTAAGAATTGTTTAAAAGTTAAAAGTAGTAGTAAAATGTTTGATACAATAACGTTAAACGAATATAATGTTTAAACGAAAAATATCTGAGAACATGCGGACATGAAAAATATTTAATTGTCTAAGAAGCCCTTTCTTATCTACTATATGACAGTGTGAGATTCTAACCAATGGTTTGATACAACAAAAAATTTGGTGTTTAAAAGTAAAGTTTGGGTAAGTAAAAAGCGATATGAAACAAACATACATTCATTTGCATACTATATGACTTTAGCATAACTTAAAATCATACTTTAAAATAGAATATATAAACTTGTCATTGCTCAAAAATGACTGATCTAAGCCAAAGATGACATCAACACCATTTTGAACACACTTGTTTAGGTTGAGAATTGGTTAAAGTTCAAAAAAGAATATCTATATACTCGGATTAACTTGCAGTAGAAAATAATGCAAGTAAAAATACCATAAAATTTATATATGGAAATGGATATATTTACATTTGACAGCAAATGGGAATTCTTTACCTTTTCACCACAAATGGGAATTCTTTACCTTATCACCATAAATTGGTTGATTCGGGTTATAACTAATATCTCAAATGTGACAAACAAACCTAAATTGTATGCAAATGCTTATAGTATCGTGGAATTGCTTTATTCTAAAGATTAGAATCTCGTACTGGTATCTTTATTTCAGCATTCACATATACAACATTATTTACAATAAAATTGAAGATGTGAGGCAACACAAACCATCTTATCTTGTATTAGAAACTACAACCAATATCCTCTCAACAGAAGTTGATAAAAAGTCAAAATTATGAATCTACTAATATCATGTTCCAACTACGCACAGTCTGTTAGCTTCGATTGCCATAGTAGCTATATCATTTGGTACGTTGTCACCAAAAACTAAAACCTCCAATAAAACAATACATTAGTGCTGGCACAAATTGATGGATTTATAATCATTAGCTGGCATGGACCAAACTGTTACCTAATGAATAATGACCACATATATAACTCCAAACTAATTCAAGAACTAAAGCAAATTTGGTACCAAACCTTCTTTGCTTATCTGATTACATGTGAGTGAAATAAGCACTTCCCCTTGTGCCTATTTCGTCAAAGTCTAAGAAAATAAAGCAAGAAGCACCTGCCAATACAAACACTTCAAAAATGCTTTCAGTTATAAAATGAAATGCACACTCAATAAGAAGCCATACACACAACCTAAAAATAAGCAATCCCAAACACCCTCCAAGACAATCTTCTCAGTTGCTCAATGGCATGTACAAAAATAGTACGATTGAAAATCGACAAACGAAAAACCACATTGTTATTGTTTGCAAATGAGCCTCATTTGAATCCATCCACTTTAAGGACAAGCATCTAAAAACCACCATGATAATGAGTTCTTTTGAGTGTAGCAAGTATGCAAGTCGATTACCTTTTGAACCTTCTCAATCTCCATAAGCATGTCATCTTTTAGTTTCTTATCGAGTGGACCTTCTTTTTTGTTTATGCTCAAAAATAGCTTCTCCTGAAGATCACACAAAAATGTGACGATAATAATATTTTATTTTAGTTTTTTAGGTTTTTTTTTCAACAAATTTTTTTAATGTATGCATTTCAAGTGTTAGAAATAAATTAATAGAAACTCATCTAAATTAGTAGCAACTCTTTCCCAACGGTAAGAAGGAGTGGAAAATTAACCATATCAACATGTTTCATAATTTATGCATAAATTTGACAAATTTTATCTTAACAACAATAGATTTTAAGTGTGTTTGGTACTGAGTTTAGTACTGACTCACTGCTGCATCAAGGGCTATTTGGTACTAAGTTTAGTTTTGCAGCAAGGACTGATTGGTATTGAGTTTAGTGTTGCAGCAAGGAATGCTTGGTACCAAACAGGGCTGTTTGGTACAGAGTGTAGTGTTTTGAAGGCGCAATTGCAGCTGAGATAGCTCATGAAAAAAATATATAAAGAGAAGCTTTTGTTTAGATATGATGTTAACTAAACAGTAAAGATGATACAAATAAGCACTTTTCCTAATCCAAACACTCTTTTCGTCTTTCAAAATATGCATTGATCATATAGACAACTAACAAATTATCTCCAACTTTATGATAAAACTTGTCTACTGTATATCTTTAGCAAATTAGCAAATTTATCCGACTTTATGATAAAACTTGTCTACTGTATATCTTTAGCAAATTATTACTCAAGCGACGTAACCTAGCGTATGTTCTAAATAGTGAATTAACCTCCACATCATATAGCATTATTTATTAATAACCAAATGAATAAAACCCTCTTTTCAAAGTTCAAAATGTTTAAACAACTATATATGCTTGCGTAAAAGTAACTGTAAATAAATAGTAAAGTTAAATAACACTTATTAGAATATGTTGCACCATGATTATAATTGAAAATTACATACCTAACTCTTTTACGGAGATTTACATCAACAGATCAATCTACATTAGTATGAAAGAGTTTCTCAATGATCAGCATGGATTCATTGTGGATTAGCTTTCTCAAGCATAGTTAGATGATACATTTAGCCTAATCCTTATATTTCCTCCATCCATGAATGACCTGTAATAGCAACAAAGAAAAGCACTATAAGCATCTTTACTTTATGAGATTGTACAACAAAGATAGTAGATTATTTACCTCGATCGCTTTTCTTATTTTCACCTTCCTCTCTTGCCCTTTGTGCTTTCTACACATTTTATAGTTGACGTTAATAATCACACAAATCTATAATTTTAGGGAAATAAATGTAATGACAATGTGTCAAGTAAGCCACCTCTTCTTCTATTGCTTTTTTTACTTTCTCTGCTTCCTCCGATGCTTCTTTTTCCATATGATTATGAAGCCCAAATCGTACTTAAGCTCAAGCATAACAACGGACTACAGCAATGCGACACCACTTTCCCGTTTGTTTTCATGTAAATCACACAAACGACTTTTCTTTCTACATCAACACATCAATTTAGCAGTAGTGATTGTCCCACATGGCTGAAGTGTTCTCGGAGCTGATCCTCGCTGACATGAGCATCAATATTCTTAACATCGACTCTTAAGCCCTACAATAGAAGGAAAAAAATGGATTTATAATGAGATATTATTGGAGGAAGAAAAAGGATACATAAATTGTATCATTCAAAGAGCAATTGATATTTCGTTATTTGTCTTTAAAAAAGATAGATTAAAGCCAAAGAATGTTGCTGATGTAATAGTCTCGTGTAATATACACAACAGTTAAATGGGTATAAGCTATACCAAACAATATTAAGACCAAATTAAATCAAATATGTGTATTAAATGTAATTACCAAGCTTTTAGGAACTTAATTCTATGATTCGTTGCTGATAAATATTTATAGGACGGATTGGTTTATTTTCCACATAATCGATTTCCAATGCATCCAACTCCTAGTCCAGAACATGGCAAAGATACATCACGTGACTCTCATGGACATCGCTTAGCACGAACGATCTAAATGAGAGAAATCTTCAAGGTGGGAATCTTCTCGTGCATGAATATTCCAGGTAGGTGACAACCAAAGTGTCAACCTTCAATTTGGAATATGGTTTAGCCCTCATACCTGGCATTTGTAAGATTTGTGTACTTGATTGACTCCTCAAAACCAAAAGCATTTTCCCAAGAGTCCCTCCCAAGTTGGATGTCTACAAATGGGTCGATTATGGTAGTATTATATCTTTCACATGTTAGCTAAATGGAAACGGGTAAATAGGACAACTCACTCAAAACATGAGCCAAAGTGTTTTCAAGTTTTGTGTAAAAACAAAAAAGTTATACTATTACTTTAACAATGTGTTTTGATAAGTTTTATACATTAGATATTCATATAAGTAACAATAAGAGCAACATCAGGTTACTCAATCACATGAATGGTAGCGGGAAAGCTCATTAACTTACCAATGTCTCCAAGAACATAAAGGGAGCAAACAATTCTACTTTTTCCTTTTAGAATGCTATTTGTACTACTGTACTTCATGTCTTCATGTACTGATGTAGAAGGCATAGCTCTTGACTTTTCTTTTATATATTGTGCCACAATACATCATCATTATATACACATCAAATACAGTCCAAATAAGTAAACATAAAAAACATAGCTTCAAGATCACTACCTAATGGAAAAATTAGAAAGCACCAATTACCTTTTTGGTTCTCCAAGTTATGACTTACGGTTCAAAATTATTTAAATTCCTCATAGATATTTCGAGTCATTCTTTCTGTAAACAAACAATGTTCCTTTCAGCATTTTAAGCTCAATACCCACCTCCTCCCATTCCAATAAACCTATACACTTCTTCATCTCTCTAAAAAGAAATCATACTCTCAAACTGATAAACATAACCATTGAAAAAATAACCCTAAAATTATTTCAATTTCTTGCAGCTTTGACCATATCAAAAAGTTTATGGGTGATAATTTTTAGATTTTCTTGAAAAAATTCAATAGAAATATAATCATTTTCATTCTCATTTGAAATGAAAACATATTGAAATGTTTTACTGACATTTGGAGCTAAGATATACCTGCACAAACCTTTGTCGACCCGGCTTTCACTTGAATACCATCCCTTTGGAATTTTTCTTTAGCAAACTCAGTTATTCTTTTGTCAAATATGAAAAACAGAAACATAAAACTTGATTAAACTATTTTTACAAACATTCTTATCTAAAAATTAATCCACTCCTTACTAACGTCATAATCATATATACAATTTTACTATTTGCTTAACAAAAATCTATTAATCACTTCCATTTTATTAGCCGATTTAATTTTAAAACAACCAAAAGATAAAATTAGAAACTAATTTATGAACAATTAACTCAAACACATAATTGATTTATGAATTTGCATCGGAAATTAGGGTTAAAGTTATATACCAAATCAAATAAAAAATATTACATGAACGATGAATACAAAAAGAAATCACAAAAGAATTTACACCATAGCATCAATAAAAAGAATTCTTTAGCCTTTTTTTTTTGTCAATCATGGATGTGTTTGTCAGGGTCTGCATCTATTGTTATCAAAGCCATTTCTTTTATCATCAAAAGTTTGTTGATTCGTCCAAAGATTTGTTGTGATGGGTTTCTAGTTTCTTCCCAGAATCGGGTTGGAGATCTTGTTTGTGTTTTTTTTATCGGGTATACCGAATGGTATTGTGATGGATAGGATTTTGATGTTATGTTTGAGTTAGGGTTCTCAAAAAATGGGGATCTGGTATGTGTTTTTTGATCGTATATTTTTGATCTGCTATTGATTTTGCGTTTTTCGGTTAGGGTTTGAGAAGGGGATCTTGAGAGGATTATGTGTGTGTTTGTTTTGGATGTTGTGATACCAAATGAAGCGTAGCAGAGCAATCCCGCCCAAAATTGTTGAGCAGTTAATGTTTAGAAGGTGAATACAACCAAGACCGTTGGATCAAAATGAATTTCCAGGTGTCGAGTTTTAAGGTATTTTGGAGAGAGATGATATTTTCAAAACCCTGTTTTATTATTATAGTAGATGTATAACACTTCTTATAAACTTGGTATATATATGAAACTAGCTTCATAACCCGCCCGATGGGCGGGTTCGCTTCATAATATTACTTGACAACATCTAATTCAACGTAAATAAATAATGCATAACGGAAAATATTTTAAACAAAAGAATCGGAAACAAAAAGTAGCGTTCATTTATTATATGTAAAAAAAACAATGACAAGTTTCACAACAAATAAATTACATGGTTCTTACTAATATACGAAATAAACCTTATTGTACACAACATTTGTTGAGTAGTTTGAGTATTCGCTGTCTTTGTCACAATGAAAAACCTTCAAACTTTTTTTGTCATAACTCTTGAACCAACCACATAGAGTTGTCCGTGTGAGATATCGGCCTTTTGTAGAAACAGATTATAGAAGATATTTGTGAATGATTTAGTTTTTACATAAACCTGTAAAATGTAAACAATTTAGTCGGTTGAGTATAAAGTAAAAGTAAGGACCAAAAACTCTGCATGCAGTAAAAAATTTGATTAGTTGACTAAAAAGGTCAAACTAAGCACCAAAGAAAACTTACTTTCATGTTTATCTTTGAGGGAAATGAGACATTCTTTTAGATATGTTCCAACAACGTCTGAGTTCTTTTGTAACAACTAATCATGATGCAACTTCATTGAGCAAGTTCACCATATGAGCAAAGGTAGCAAAATAATTCCTTACATACCGAGACTTATTTGTTTTCAGTACCAAGTGTGAGAAAATTATTACACCTGCAAATAGTTAAAAAAAAAGAAAAAAGAGAGAGAGAGAGAGAGAGAGAGAGAGAGAGAGAGAGAGAGAGAGAAAATGGGTAAGCAGAGGAGGTAATAGCGCAGGAGCATGTGCATAAGGGCTCCTGAAACTTTTAACCACTAAATGGCTTATATTTGCCTCTACTCCTGCCAGTAGATCAATTCCATGAAGATTGTATTAGGTATAGACCATAAGATAGAATATAGACACAAATTATAACTCATGCGACTATTTTTAAAGCCTAGCACTGCTCCCCTGTACAACTTCATATGTCACGGGGTGTTTCGATTTGAATTTTGGAACTGATCTTCAGTTAAAAGTTGCAACAATCAGTTTTTATTTTTCGTGAAACAAAATCTACTTCTAATTATCTGATTATTTGAAGGGTCAAATAAGCAACCAGCTGTAACAAACTAATCAGTTAATCGTAAACTTTAAAACTAAACGAATGAAGTTTGAGTCCCATTGCACACGCTGGTAATAATGGTGGAACTTGTATTATACTTTATTGTGCTTCGACTACGGTATCCTTCAGTTCACTAAAATATCAATGTTCGAATAGTTAAAAACAAAAGGTCAAATGGGTCAATAAGAAAAATGTAGCCAAAAGGGGAACTTGTCAAATGGGTCAAAAGTCTCCAAAAGCTTAGTTTTGATTCTTGCTATTAACTCGTTATATTTATAATCTTAGACTATTATTGTAAAATCGTAGTGCTTTGAATCGTAAGTAATTTTGTAACGCATTAACTATTTTATATAAAATAATGAGCAACACTAAAAAGAACCTGCTTGATACTGAACCAAGTTAACCCTTTACTCAACCCACCAGTCCCGCCCAATTCATTACCACAACTCGTAATAAGCATGTTACTTTATGGCCGATATAAAGAATGACAATTAACATGTACCTTATAAAAGTTGCTACCCATTCTTGAGCAGTATGGGTAGTGACATGTAAGAAGTTGTGGTGATGACGTTTCTGTCTTTCTTCAGCACTCATAATCACAAGATTGGCCAATTGAAGCTGCACCTTCAGTTATGTTCCATGAGTTACCAAGAATAGCGCCTTCCCCAAGGGATTGTGCTGCACCCGCAAACTATAGGCACACAAAAAATTGATTATCCAAACATCTCTTAAAAGAAATAAATCACCATCATCATATTATCAAAATACAAAGATAAAAACAACATAAGTAAATGAGTTAAAAGACCAAGAAAATACCATTAACATAGAAGCATCATCTTTTAAAACCACCAGCAGCGGCAACATTTATACTCAGATATGGTTGTAAGGCATGAATAGCTGCATAAGTCACAAAAGATGCACAAACGGTGCCGACACTGTCAACCCCTGTGAAATAAATAATTCCAAAGGCATAGATAACTTAATTTTTATGACAAACTACACAAACACATGGTGTTTTTGAAATAGCATTTGTATTCGAATCTGCATCTCATTATCAAAAAGATGATTTATGAAATGCTATCAAAAAGATATATTATATTCGGTCTATTTTAAATACAATGTTGACCAATTCATACCTTGGTTCATCCATATGGTTTGGCAACAGATAATGGAGACTCTTTAGTACACGGTACCTCCTTCGGCCAGCCATAAACAATGGCTGATGATGAAAACACGAGCTGAAATTTTTGAAAAGAACTATCGATTAATAACTGTAAGGTTGAACTCACAACGGGGTTGCCATAGGTTTCTTATTCAACCCATTTATAACATGTGACACCAATTCACATAAGCAAGCAAAAGTCATAAAAAGGAGTCACGCCAACAGAATTTATAAATACATGCTCCCAACGTTAAAAAGAGACTATTGTTTGATATCTTAACATCAATATAATTGCAAAATACATGCTCCCAACATTTTAATGTTTGACACTCAGTACACAAAACTATAGAACGCGAGAAGCTGATGTTGGGGTGGACCACCCGTGATACCATTTTGCTAAATGTTTGTTAGCTGACAAAAGAATTAAATATTCGTTTGACGTCTAACCTTTTGTTGACTGAACTTGGTGCTCCCTAGAAGTTTCACTATCCATACCAATGAGTCGAAGCCTATAGTCTTCCTCAGCAAAACCTATGGCATGTTTAAAAGTTCACGTCATAAATATAAAACTTCAACCTACCAAGTACATATAATTTATAAAATAAATCGAACCTGATTGGATGAATTGGTGTGGATGAGACTATTCAACAATTCAAGACAATCATGTGGGGTAACAGACATCATTAGTTTTTCATATTATACATGCAACTAATCAGTTGAAATGTTAAACCACACATTCCAAATATAGAAAACTATAGCTTGCATTCTTGGTACTTTGTTGAGTGTAGGCCATACCAAGTGAAAAACATGGGAAATAAACACTGATTGATTGAGATAAAGGTAATGAAATATTCAGTATGACATGATCACTTATAAAACAAAAGAATGATAGATATACACCTTATGTTGCCCTCGATGAACCTTCTGAAAGATACTCCATGATAATACAAAATATTGTAGTTTTCTGCACGCAACTACAAACTGCATCCACATAAAAACAATATAAAATGATTGATATTTTTTTATAATAACTATCAATACCGAACACGAAGCCGCAAATACACAGTTGTGCATGTAATATACTAATAAAGGAAAAGAGAGTAACTTACGTGCCCATATTCATGGAAATAAAGCACTGCTAATTTATGTCGTGTTGCAAAGAGAATCAAAAATTAATATAGTTACCTATTTGGAAGGTTTGAGAGCTACTGACAAATGAACCCGTAACCCAACCGGCCCATTATGCAACTTCTAATAAAATCTGAATCTACATGTTATTTAGCAAAGATTATGCAGGCAATTAAAATTTGTAAATATAAGTAGAGTATAATAAGAAAATCAGCGAAATTTGTCACCTGCTAGGGGAAGCGAGAATTATCTTTTAACTTGATAGTCTAGAAGTCCAGTTGCACGACGACATGTCTTAAGTGCAAGACTTGCATCCACCGATACTGTTACAACCTAGATAAGCATACATTTTAGTATTCTATAGTGTATGCAATGTTAGGATCAAATAGGTATAATTAGAGGCAAAAGACCAGCACCGAAAAATTCAGAACAGGAGCAGCAGAGCAACATCTAACATGCAAGAATGTCGCATACCTGATACGTGAGTTGTTCATAGCCTTGTTCATAACTGCAAAGTTCAGAAAAGGAGCAGCAGGGGCCTATGACACGATTAAGGTGATCCGCAACCACTATAACCAATCAATGTCCAAGCCACCTACATTAAACACACATACAAAACTCATTGAGACATTATCACAAACACTTGGTGTGCAACCTTAAAACATAGATACAAAACTCATTCAGTTCAAACATTATCACAAACATTTGGTGTGCAACCTTAAAATAACAAACGCTATCACTAAAATCTATCCCAGAATATTTAAAAAATATAATGAAACAAACCTAATTTGAATTAACTGAATTGATTAGTGAATATGGATGAAGAATAAAAATCAAATCTTTAAAAACACATATGAAAAATAAAAACTTAAACTAAAATAAGAATATTCAATTAGTAAATTAAGTACCTGTAATTGCCATCAACATATCGAAGAATACCAGTTTCATGGCTTTTGTTCAAATGACAGTTAACCGATTCATTGTTTTAGTTTTCAAGAATTATATTATGAGCATTCACATAGCAAATGAATCGAGAATTGTGGCCGTGATTTTTCGTGTGATATGAGTTTGAAATGGCTGGGTGATTGTGTGAAACGGAAGAAAAGCATGAGATATGAGATAATTGAATTGAATGGTTAGCTGTAAATGATAAAATCATTTATTATGCCTTTAAAATTGCCATTGTTATTTCAGTTAGAATCCCATAATTTTAGAAAAATTTGAATGAAAATTTGAATAGGTTTAATTGATTTGAATCGTATAATTTGAAAATGCCGAGTAAGCAGGGGTTTCAGTTTTGATAGGATGAGATAAATGATGAATTATTATAGGATTACACTTTTGTTTTGAATAGTCTATCACAAAAAAGCATGTGCTTCACTGGTTGACACTCTCGAGTGTGGGCGCTGAGACCAGGGTTCGAATCCCCTTGGTGTCAAATTTTTTAAACCCATTTCGTGGTAGCATAGAGTTGCCAGCGTGGCAAGTGGTTACCTAGTCATATGATGACTCAATTAATCCAGTCAGCAAATGCTTTGCCAAGTGGCATTTAAGGGTCATGGTACAGCTTTCAAAGCATCAAGTACAACTCATATCTTGCCTCATATATATGTAAAGATATGTAGTGCTCTTAAATTGCATGTTCACAACAAATATAGCTTGTTTGCAGCTACAACCAAGTTCCATAATTGGAATTAACAAAAGTGCATTGCTTTAATAAAATCTGGAACTTTATGATAGCCAAATAATTACATTGAATGTTTAGACCTTAGTCAAAAAGTATCTATATATAGTTAAATCTCTTTCAAAACAATTATGTTAATACAAATATCGCCTAAAAACGTTATTTATATTTTACGATCTTTGCTAAGTTTTGTTAATGACAAAGTGTAAACTTTAGTTTTTAGTAAAACATGATTTTAGTTTAAAGTCTTGCATAACTAGATTTTTGCTACATTTACATTTCATATAAAACACAACATTTTCATATTTCTTAAATTAGAAATGTCACATCCCATTTATGGTAAATTTTGTCAC
>LBNU01000656.1:6475-23060 GCA_014162995.1 Artemisia annua | reverse complement strand
TTTGTTTATATAGGAATTAGAAACTTTGGGAACAAGTTAGGGTTTGGGTAACCCCCTTGTGACCCACGACCGGTTCTAGACCCAAAGGAGGGTTCTAGAACTTTTTTCCTTGTTTCCTAATTCTATGTAAACACCTCTTTCCTTATATTCGTCTAACGGTCGTTAGTCATTTAACGGTAAACACTAACGTCCGTTAAGTACTTGTGTCTAATAATAAATATAAATATATATTTATTATTTTTCCTTAATACTCATTTGCAATGTGTGCAATCCCGAGGTCTCGTGTTCGATTCTAGACATTTACGTATTAATCCATAACCATATTTCCAACACTTTCTTGAGGTGCATATATAGAGTGATTATTTTCTTTAGTTTCTTACAAAATGGAAGTAGAAGGTGTAGTAGAGTGATTATTTTCTTTAGTTTCTTGCAAAATGGAAGTAGAAGGTGTAGTTTGTTGAGAACAATGAATATTGTAGTCTTCTTGCTAATGGGTAAAGAAAAAATAGTCAAATAAAGTAAATGTAATTGTTTTAAAACCCGGGTTGACCCGGCCGGTTGAACCGTGAACCGGTCGGGTGACTGGAAGGCGGTTTTGACCGAAAACCCCGGTTGAACCGTAACCCGATGACTCGACCGGGTCAATTTAAAAACCGGTTTTTAAAACATTATGTAACTGAATGGATTTGGATTATACAAGGGGACCAAAATAAAAAGTTTGTTATTTTAGTATCCTAACAAAACAATTTGGACACATGTAAATCAAACATTTGTTTGATTGTTAAGCATGTGTAGACTATCCGATAATGACTCCAAAACCTCATGATTGTCCTTGCCATTCGCCATTTTCTTTCAGAGCAATTTAATTGACACATGTGAATATATAACCATCTTTCTAAATATAGTAATAACACCCTCCATCTTTTCTCTTTCTCACTCACCCTAATAATATTTGCCAAAAATAATAATTTGAGCTTGTTCATCTTATGTCCTTCCACAAAAGCAGGCTGACTTCCTTGCACCTCATTTGTTTTTTTGCATTCAAATGAATCTCGCGCAATTCTACCATCCTGATTTAGCCAACAGAGAGCGAAAGAAAGAGAAAGAACAAGAACATCTTGATTTATTTTGTTTTCTTGGCTTGCCTTATATTCTCCATGCTGCATTTTGTTACATACGTAGAACAACGTCAAAGGTGACATATTTGCACATCTGATTCACAAAGTTGATAAGAGAGACTACAACCATCCCTCGAGGTATTTACGTTTCCATTGCATCAACAAGAATTCTCATCTTTATTGATGATTTTTGTTCATAACACATGCATGTAGACCAGATCATTGTTTATATAAGTCACTATAACCTTTAGAAGGGATGCTTTTTTCATAGTGTATTGTTAAAATGCGTTACATGTTTAGATTACACCAAAGAAATTGTTAAATTTCTTGTGTAGAAAACTTATCTAAGATCTGGTTGTGATTGTGATTTATGTTTATTGGTATGCATGATGAAGGGTGGATAAGAGGAAATTATGTTTGGCTTAATAAGAACTCGCCAAAATGTGGCTAGCTTTACGGCATCTCCAGGTGTATCACCTTCTCCAGGACCAGCTGCAACAGGTTCTCCGAAAGGTTCTCCAAATGCAGTCGTTGGTGAGATCGATACAAGGGCACCCTTCCAATCTGTTAAGGCTGCTGTCAATTTATTTGGAGAAGCCTCACCAAAATCAGGAAAACCGAGATTAAGATTTAAAACTCCTGATGAGGTATATAATGATCTTTATGTAGTTTGATTTTAATTACGCATATGCTAATTTTCTCATATTGGTTTTTTCTCTGGGACAGAGGGTATTGGAGAAGGAGACACAGCTACATTGGACACTGAAAGAGCTCGATAAGTACAAAGAGCTTCTTAAAAGTGCAGAAAGTACAAAAACACAAGCACGGCGTGACCTAGAAAAGGCCAATCAATCATTGCATGAGCTAACCAACAAGCTAGAGATGATAAGTGAGGGGAAGCAAGCAGCCATTGAAACCACAGAGGCTGCAAACGCTCGTGCTCAAGAATTAGAAGTGTTAAAAACAAGTGAAAGCGAAGCAAATGATGCATGGCAAGAAGATGTTGACAATGAAAGACATCAATATAAAACATCTGCAAATGAACTTATTTCAATCAAGCAAGAACTAACTAGCCTCAAACAAGATTTTGATGCTGCATTAGAAGCAAAGTTGTCTGCTTTTCAACAGGCTGCAGATGCTCAACATGCTGCTAAAGTCAACCATCAAAAAATGGTTGAACTTTCGAAAGAAGTTGACACCATGCGTGAAACCCTTAACCGGGTCAAACGTGCGTCTGAGAAAGCTCACGAAGAACATGTTAACCTGATAGAAGAAAAAGAAGCTCTCATAGAGTCTAAAAAGAAAGCTAAAGACGATTTAGACTTAAAAATTGAGTCTTTGAGAAAAGAACATCAAGTTTCAGAACTTAGGATTTTAGGACAAAAGCTAGAAGAAAAAAATGAGGCAATAAATGTTTTAGAGGAACAGTTGAGTGAGGTGCGTGTTGCAGATATGGAGACTTTAGACAATGCTAAGTCAGAGGTAGATGAAGCAAAAAGAAGACTGGAAGAGATAAAAGAAGAAGAGGCCTCACTTGGACCTGTGGTTGAAACACTAAAACAGCAGCTCGAACATGTGAGGCGAGATATTTCTTTGTTAAGAGGAGATGACATAAAAAGAGAGCAACAGCAAACCGACTTGGACAAAATAAAACTGGAGATTGAAGAAGCAACATCAGAACTAAAGAAAGCAACAAATAGTATCAAAGAACTAGAGTTAAAGATACAAGAGACAATGTCTGAATCTGAAAAGGCGAGAAAAGAAGAAGAAGCTGTTAAAAAACAGGAAGAAACACTTAAGAGACAGGCTGATCAATCTGAAAATGCCAACAAAGAAGCAGAGGAGAAGCTGGAGGTTGCTCTTAGAGAACTTGAAAAAGCAAAAGCAGCAGAGGCCCTTGCAAGTGATCAAATACATAAAAGGACAAAAGATTCGGGTTCTGCTATGAATGCAAACAAAATCAAGCTAACGGCTCAAGAGTATGAAGCCTTGAAAAGGAAAGGCGATGAAGCACGAAAAGCAGCTGATACCAAAGTGGCAACTGCTATGTCTCAAGTGGAAACCATCAAGAAAAAAGAGAGACAGACCATTATAAAACTGAAAAAAAGCATGGAAGAAACAACGGTTATAGAAGTTGAGCTTGCTGAAGCATTAAAGATAGCTGAAATGGCTGAAGCAGCAAAGCAGGCAATAGAAAATGAACTCAGCAAGTGGAAAAATGGTTCTGCGTAGAAAGACTAATCACAGCAGATTTGACTTTGACCAAATCAGAATTCATTTGGTTTTTTCTTCTTGTTTTAGTGGCATTGAGTAAATATTCAGCTTGGATGTAGAATTATAAGTGTTTAGAAAATTAAAGAAGCACTACAATAGAATGATATAAATCTTTATTATGATGGAATCATGTGAAAGCATTTGTATGTACAATCCCGTGGAAATTTCTAGAATTCATTGCTGTTTTTGGTCCTCAAAATCAGAAAACACATCAAAATACAAGGCCATACATATGGCACTCATGTGCAAATACATTATAATCATTAGAGCTTTAGTCAGCACATTCTAATCGCTAATTACGATATCATGTAACCTGATATGTTCATCTTGATTTTGAAATTTCCTCCACTCGGTTTCCAAGGTTCTGCAAAACTCTGCCTTTTTAGGGTCTGCGGGCACACCCACATGAACTGAACCATGTTTCATTGGTCTTGTTGGTTCAAGAATCCCTGATTGCTTCTTGATGTAGCTATATAGTTCTTTATGAAAAGGATGGTCAAGTGAGAAGCAATCTTCAGTTGCATTGTCAGAACGACGAGAAGAGCCCGGTCCTTCTCTTCGACAAAAGTGAGGAAGGGCAGAATAGTCCATTATCTACACAAGATTCACATATACAACCAACCATTATTAGATTCAGCTACGATTTCAAGATATAAATTACTAGTACGAAACTTGAAAATCAATTTACCTTCAAAAGCTCATCACGGCCACAACCTTGTAACACTTGGACTTTTAACTTTGTTCGCTCCTGCAAAAGAGGTTTTACAACCTGCAAATGTTTGATTGTTACATGGTAGGTCTAAAACATAGTTCATGCTATTTCTCAGTAAAGACTTAATTTAAAGTTCAGATTTTATATTGAGTTGACCTTCCAACAAGCGGAGAATATATATGGCACATTGACTATATAATATGTGATTGTCTTCTCAGGATAGTTGAGGTCATCAATGGTAGATATAGCTGTCAGCAGCTGTAGTCACAGAACACCAATGATTTTTAAATTTATGCTACTCAATTATTATAAAGTTAAAACTTTAATTAATGTCCAATGATCAGAAGAAGGAGTTGTGAACCTGCGTACCTTAAGTTGGTTCAGTGCAGAAAGTTTCAAGCCACTCATATCTAAAACCTTCACACACTTGCCAATATATCGTCCATTTTTCTTTGTCGCAGCAGGCTACAATACGTTCAATGCATAACCTTAGTATCACATGAGATAGGGAACAATATAAAACATGAGGCATGCCATGCTTCACTCACCAATATTACACGATCTCGATATTCATTAATCTGAATATGTGATTGCACATAATAGTTGACCTGAAATTAACAAACAAATAAAGTTATATAACAAGTTACACATTAGTCATCCACCATTACCTATACGGAAAGGCAAAAAATTCTCATCTTAAGTGCGCCATTTTATGTAGTTTCGAATATAACGACACTTGTTGTATTGTGAAAAAGGAAACACCAGAAATAGTACAGTATATATTAAAGTCTTACAGATGCTTTGTCAAATGTGCTGAGACCTACACCTATGGCAAAGACCGGAAGTCCCTATCATGATAACATATGTGTGAGATTGAAATAACATACTAATGAATACGAAATACGGGTTGTGAAATGTTCACCTCTCTTGTATAGCCAGACACGCCTATCAGCTGTGAATCGCGCACTCCTCTGTAAAAATTTGTAGGAACTATGGGTTTCTGCATTAAATATAATATCATTCAATAACCACAAAAACTATGCCTAAGATACAGGCAAGCCCTCACTTTAATTCTGCTGATATGATTTCTAGGAAATGGGAAACAATATCAATACATATAGAAGATAATGAAATAAAAAACGCTTACTGATAGTATGTCATCGATACCATTTTCCAGCCTCCAGTGTAAACTATCAATCAACTGTGATTCATTCAAAGATCTCACGTCAGATTGTGATAAAAGACTTGAATATATCTGAAAATATGTATAATCAAAATGGGCATAGATCAAACCATCTTGTAGGCTCTTGGAACATTCCAATCTCTTGCTTTTAAAAACCGCTCCAAAGTTTCGACTATATATCCTTGATGAACATTCTGCAGATACACAAGGCAATCTCATTATTTAATTTATTACGGAGTATTACAGATAGAATACATCATCTGTTAGAGTGAATCTGTTTGATCATATAAACATGAACAAAAAAGGTAACATTTCCATTTATGCCACCAACTAAATGTATTGGCATGGATGTAACACAAGAATGCCTTTTAGCTACATGTGAAACAAAAAACCATGCTAACCTGAAATGTTCTTCTAAGAGGCTCATCAACTGCACAAATGTTGAAATTCAGTAAGAGTAATAGCAAAAGATACATGATGATAAACTCAAAGGTATTTAATTTACTAAGCAAACCTTGGTCCATCAAGGCCTTGAACTGATTAATTGCTTCCTGACCCATTATCTTTTTTTGAGTTTGAGTTGCTCTAAACCAAGCCACGGTTTCTGATGGTTTTATATCACAAATTTATTTCAACGAGTGAGACTTTTAGGAGAGAGATACAATTTTAAAGTTGTGTAAAGAAAGGCAGGTGTAAGACATAGTCGTCTTTTTTGTTTTTTCGTAATGTTCTGTTATTCTCTGATAGGCAGCACTAGAAATCTAGTGCGTTTCGTACCACTTTTAGTATGAATAATATAATCAATATATTTCTTTAACAGAAGTCTCAAAATCAAAAATATACTTTGGTTCTCATCATTCATAACACAAGAACCATACACGTTGATCACCCTCGGATGTACATCATTTTTTAAAAAAATATCTGAAACTCTATGGGTGCGTTTAGCGGAGAAAACAATTTCTATCTCCAGTTTTGTAATAATTTGGAAGGTCTCACACTAGAAAATATATAAAACGCTTTTAGTTGATGTTTGTATTTTTTATTTTGAACGAGGGAGGGAGGGTTGTGGGTTACAAAGGAAAACAAAGAAGACAACTTAAATTTGTTTTGTAATTTTCCTTGTTAAGTTAGGAAATAGGGCATTTTGTGTTTTGCAAAATATTTTGTAACGCTTATTTGAACGCGACATCTGTTTTCCTTGTTTTTCACAAAACATTTTATGAAAAACAAGGGTGTTTTCCCCAACTAAACGCACCGTCCCGTTTGGTAAATGTTAGTTGTATTGTCGCAACGAGCAAAAGCAGCCAACATATTGACATCAAGCAGCAGACCGACCAAACTATTTGTCTTTCAACCAAACCGAATATGCCCAAGTACACCAAAGTCGTGAAAAGGAACATGCATGCACAAGGGATATTTTAATTTGTTATACGTTTTCATGGAATAACTTGATAATCTATGGTACCAAAAGCAATGGAGTATGAACCATCACTTTAGCTATATGGGCATACGATTCTATATACGGAAATGCAAAAATTCGACATTTCTCCTGAACAAAACTTATTGATTTGACATTTTGGTTTTCTTTTTGTTTTATAAACATTTCTTTCATTAGAAGTGGACGGTTCTCATGCCCGGATGGCGAAACACGATACTTTATATATGTTACTTGGAAGTGAAGCTATTGTTTACACTTTACACAATCGTGGAGTAAATTCTTGTTTGCATGATCATCCAAAGGTGGCATCTTCTTTCTTGTCTATCTCTTTAAAAGACTATTTTTAGTGGTGCTCTTTAAACCAAGGTAAAAGCCATCACCATCGTTCATTCCGTATTCCCAATTCTTATATTAATTCTAGATACATCACCCAATCGTCCATTCATCAATCATTATAACTTTTGCAATGCGTTTGGGTTTATTAAAATAAAAAAAAATAATAAAAAAATAAAAAAAAAAAAAAAAAAAAAAAAAAAAAAAAAAAAAAAAAAAAAAAAAAAAAAAAAAAAAAAAAAAAAAAAAAAAACAACTTTAGTTATATATACTTCTAAATACACGAAAAGGTACTCATAAAAAAGGCAATGAAAATACTAAATTACCAATATGAGACATGCAATATTGAAACACACCATTTTCAATCTTAGCTAATGGTATTTAAACGAGTTGTTTTATATCTTATATTCTGTTTCCTCATACCAAATGGATAAAACTGAAACAAAACTAACAAATGGGTTAATTTACACTCATCCATGTAAATTTACATCAACCTGACCTTTACAAGCCAAAGCGAAATGGTAGAGAAATATATCACAATATATAGGATAGCCATTTTTAAATGTAGCCAACTTTATTTTTTGAACGGCGGACTAATCCTTATATTTTTTGTTGTGTATATTAATTTTCTTTTTCTTACGAGGAAATCTTGCCTACTTTACAAAGCAGGCAACTTGACTTCTTTCCTTTGCAAAAAATTAAAAATATTTACAATTAAGCCCCTGCAGATATATGTTCTCCATGTTTGCCCTCCTTTTTTTAACAAAGAAAAGCAGGCAAGTTGCTTACTTTGTAAAGCAGGCATGATTCCCGATTTTCTTATTCATGCGAACTTTTAATAATTTATTAATTGTGTGTTCTATAAATTTTTAATAACTTCTATCATGTGTATCATTACAACTGAGATTAGAAGGTCACTTTTTAATTCCTTTTCATTCAATATATACATGCTTTATTTAACTTACACGCTTTATCTATTAATTACAGAGATACCTCAAACATCCCATTTATTAAAAGTTAAATTGTGAAATAGATACACAAAAAATAAATAAGTAAATAAATAAATAAATAAATAATACTAATAATAAATAAATAAAATTTGATACACAGAATAAAATATAGTGTTTAGTTAGACATATTTATAAATGATTATCCCTATAATATAGCGAGAATATATGTAATTTTGTTAACATTTTTTTTCCCGAAAGGCAGAAATTTAGGCCTCGTTTGTTTTTTCAAAAGAAGCTCTTATTGCCTCTTTTCTCTTCTTTCCTCTGCGGGCGCGCAGAGGAACATGTTTGTTTTTTTTCAGACAAAAGAGCTTCTTTCCTCTTCTTTCCTCTTCCAAAATTCAGACATCTACTTTCTCTTCTTACCTCTTATTTCACAAACCCTATCACATACACCTCCCACCCCCCACCCATCCCAGCCGCCACCACCACCTCCCACCCATCTGCCGTCCACCACCACCCCATCCGCCGTCCACCACCATCTCAGCCGCCATAAAAGGTAAGGGTTTTTTTTCATTCTTTTATTTGTGTGTTGCTATTTTGATGTTTAATATTAAAAATGAGGTTTTTAACTTTTAAACCATGATTTTTAAGTACCCATTTCATCATTTCAAGTTGTGGGTATGTTAGAAATTAGATCTTGGGTACATTTTTAATGTTATTTGTTGAATGATTGTTTTACCATCTCAGCTGCTGGACACACCTCAGCCGCCATACCAGCCGTCGCAAAAGGTAAGGGTGTTTTTTTTTCATTTTATGAAGTTTTAAGATTGTGGGTGTGTTTTAAAAATGGTATATAAGTATATGTTAATATTGTTTTTTGTTAAAAAAAATATGATATATGTTATTGCTTTTTCAATAAGTATATGTTATTGAAAAGTTTGGAAAATGATATATTTTCGCCATTTTTTAAGAAGTGTGATGCCGAATGTGGGATGTTATTAGTTGATTCAATGACTGGCCAAAATGAACTAGTTTGATTAGGTGTAATTACTGATTGGTCTGATTGGTCGGATAATGATTCAAGTGAAAGTGAAGATTTGTAGGAAGTAGTAACTAAAGGTAGGCGAGGATAATATGTCGATGTAAGTTTGAATTTATGATTAGTCAATGTTTGATGCATTCAAAATGCATAGAAATTCATGACTCCCATTTTTTACTTTGATTTAGCAGATTCTAAATAATGCTTGTGTTAACTATAGAAAGCTAGTTATTGGCAGTATGTTAAGAAACTTGCTCACAAGCTTATCAACTATGGATAGTGTTGGTCATCGCATAGAATTTGGATGACAACAAGAAGCTTTGGGAGTTCCATTTGTCAAGAAAGTTCAACCGGAGCAGAAAAAAGTGTCTTCCGTAGGACAGAACTTGATATGATCTACGACTCAAAATATTAAACCGACAAAAGAATATATTTACTATTTAGCAATAGAGATCTAGCATAAAATATAGGTGGCCACGTGGCCATATAGATACTACTGGAAATGATACAAGGGAGAAACTTGAGGCTACACCATTAAGAAGCCAACACTTGTTAAGGAAAAGCCAAGGAAACACACTACACCAAATTGTTTGACCAAAAACAACTCTGATGTCCGGAGTTGGACACATCAATAGGAGAGAAAGAGTTGACCAAGTTTAAACATGGGAGTATTAGCGATCATACATCTGAAATATATAATCTAATAGTTGGACTCACATAGGAGTATATAAATGAACATGGGAGTATTAGCGATCATTTCTGGTTACCGTACTAATATAGAATAAAGTGCTTATTGTTTACATTAATGAATGGTTTATAAGATATATAATAGGATGTTTTTAACTTGTTAAATGTTTTTGAAGAGTAGGAACCTGTTTATGTCTACTGTCTAAACTAGTGAGTCGTTAACAAAAATATATCGAGAGACCAATTATTATCTCTTGGTACACTTCAGAATATGAAAAGATATGTTAATAGTAAGATAATGACCACTTGGTCACTACATAAACATTGATATGGTATTCACTAGCAAAGCCTATTAGCTTACTGTATTATCAGAATAAAATAACCTATTAGCTTACTGTAGTGTTCAAGTATTCTGTTGCAAAGTTACTACACGCTGTGTAGTTGTACACTTTTATAAGCCTAGATTAGCATTTGAATCCATAAGAATGATACAACTTTTCAGCAAATATATTATGATACGAAAGAGTTTGATTGTTTTACTGATGGTTTATATATTTGTATTTGGTTAAACAGGAAAGGTTCACGGTTCTTTTGCTCGTGTCAGTAAGGTGAGAGGACAGACCCCAAAGCTCACAAGCGCATCCAGTACAACCGCCGTTTCGTCACTTCCGGTAACTTTTTCTTCCCTCTTTTTTTCTTACTTTTTATATATTTCATATGGGGTTGTTTGGATTATCTTATTGAAATGGCTTGTTTTGTTAAGAAAAAGGTTTATTAGCTTTACTGTTTATGTGTTAGTCTGTTAGGTACTATATTTGAGTGTTTATGGCGTGTTTTGCACATTAGCCCTATATTGTTGCCCATTAGTAACTTTACTATATTTGAGTGTTTATGGCGTGTTTTGCACATTAGCCCTATATTGTTGCCCATTAGTAACTTTACTGTTTATGTGTTAGTCTGTTAGGTACTACAGTAATAATCACCATCTCTAAGCTGTTGTTAACAAACAGATGAAACTTTGTACAATACGAGCTAAAAATGACGTATTCTTAAAGAGCACAGACCCTTATTTATCCTGACTTTATACTACAATCAAAGAATTTACTTGAGCACAACTAGTAACCCTCTTAAGTGCGACCAGTTAATTCGCTAAACTAGATCAGGTAAAGCCCGAGATATGAAGGCTGACTAATACTATATTTGAGAGTGTAGGGGGTGTTTGGATTAGCTTATTTAAAACAGCTAATGCACTTTAGAAAAAGGCGAAAATTGTTTGTTCAGTAGTAAGCCTTCAAATAATCTCCAATTCTCCATTTTTTAGGCTTATTGTGTTTTGGAACTGAAATCAACCAATAAGCTCCCAATATAAGCTAGTCTAAAACACCCCTTTATATACTTAATTGTTCACCCCTAATTTCGTCATTTTGATCGATCCTCAGGTAACCATTTTGGAAATATTATGTTTTCACCCAAAATCCAATTACGGCGCAAAGCAGTTCAATACCACCTCTGCAAACATTTAAAGTAAAAAAAGTGTGCTCACTTGTTATGTGGTTTGCCTATATTGCTTGTAAATTATAGTTGTTGAGTATATGGTTTGCCTATATTGCTTGTAAATTATAGTTGTTGAGTATATTGCTAGACCATCACCTGTGACATTCTCGTTGAATATACACTGTTAATTGCGTTACTGTTCTTTTCTTGTTCTATCTTTGGTTTGTTACTAATTTTCTATACGTGTTGATACAGGGACTTGGTAAGTTATCAGTTGTTGCTGCATCTGCTGCACGAAGGAACTCACAACAAAGGTCTTTTATTACAACTTTTGTTTCTAACTTCTTTTTACAGTTTACTTAGCTACCTTTTTTTTCCTCGACGAGACCACCTTGCTGAACTGAGTTCACATATACATTAACACATTTCGTTATCAATAACCTTGCTGATGCAAATTGTACATATTGCTGTTAAAGATTTGTTTTTTGGTTCTTGGACCGAGTTGCAATTCATGTTCCTGAAAATGATGAAGATCAGATTTTTTATTCCTGAAAATTTACACAAGAATGAAGGCTTTAGAAACCAAATATGTGTTAATGTGATAGATCTTGTTTGATTGCAGCAAGGTGATCAGGTGTTGACTGTGATCTNTGATGCAAACTAAACATGTAAGAAGTTTCCATAAAGAACTGAATGTTAAGATACTGAATATATGGTTATCTAAATTCAATCGCTTTCAAGATAATAAACACTTTTTCGAAACACACATCCAAGCATCAGTAGGCAATACATAAGAGCATTTTTTGAAGTGCTGTCAGTGGTTCCATTTTTTATTCTAGAGCTTCCCGAATTACATTCTCTGTGTATTTGATATCCGCAAATTGGACCTGCTGTAAATGATCATTCTAAATGATATACATGTAGATTTAGAAACACCCCAATATGTATATAGTGTATACATCAGTTAACTAGTTACTTAAAAATCAAAGCCATAAGTTTACTGTTGGCCTAGTCGTGGTGCTTATTCAATGTTAGTGAATCCTGATGTAACAACAAACTTGTTTGATTGCAGCAAGGTGATCAGGTGTTGACTGTGATCTCACAGACCCGGAAGTCAGCTCTTAGGGAAGCATACAAGAAAACCAGAGCCATCCGCAGACGTCTCACCAAGCATAAGGTAATGCTCTTTCACTGTTGACTTTGAATTGGTTGCTTATTACGAGTTTCTAAAACCGTGTTTATATGCTTATTGCGTTTTTGATTGCTATATCGTGTTAAAGTCTAGTGTCATGCTATCGTTTTTGAGATTGTCTGAAGTCTGAACTATCTATGGAACTTATATACTTGATTAATAATGGCATCACTTATTTGACTAGTTAAACATTTTCTATATCTTTAGTCGAATGTAATCTTTCTGACTAGTGTCAAGTTCTTGTTCTTGATAGAAGCTATTGTTATTTGTGGTTATTATTAAATTCTGATTTGCTTTTTTGTGTTAAATGTTAAAATCATGACATGTTTGATGTGAGCAAGTTCTTGAGATTTTGTGAGCAAGTTCTTGAGATTCCACACAGGAGAATAGTAGCACTAGTTTCTTGTTAGGTTCTGTTTGAACTATGCTTACCATTATATCAGATTCTGAGCTCTGTGTAAAATTATACTACTAGTAAAGTATCAGATTCTGAGCTCTAAGTAAAATTATACTACTAGTAAAGTATCAGATTCTGAGTTAGCGTGGGTTCAGGTTCTATTCATGGGTTCAGTTTCTGAGTTAACCCATGATATTTGTCCACTATATGTTTCTGTCCACTATATGGCTTNTTTGATAGAAGCTATTGTTATCTGTGGTTATTGAGTATCAGATTCTGAGTTAGCGTGGGTTCAGGTTCTGTTCGTGGGTTCAGTTGTTGAGTTAACCCATGATATTTGTCCACTATATGGCTTTTCTGTTTAGGACTTGTTGGTTCAGTTTGAACATGTAGTTGCACTTACCTGATCTCCTTATGTGTATTTGTTATAGATACAATGGAAGGTCCAAAGTCACGTAAACAATGGACCAATGAAATGATTAAAGTCTTACTAGACACGTGCATTGAAGAGATGAAAACGACCGGTATGAATGGCGTTAGCTTGTGTAGGTCGTCTTGGGTTAGGTTAGGCCGGGTGCTCAAAGACAAGTTTGACATGGATTTCACACAAAAAGAAATGAAAAACGGATTTGATAATTTAAAAGCGAAATATATTGGATGGCTATACTTGAAGAACAAAACAGGGAACATCTATAACCCTCAAACAAAGATGTTTAACCTAACACCCGAACAATGGGAAGACTTTAAAAAGGTGCGTGGTACTAAGATATTTAACACTTATGTCATTTTTTTCTATAAAAAAAATAACTTATCTAGAAATTCTTTTGAATTTGGGTACAGATTCATAAAAGGGCGGGATCTTTGCAATCAAATCCATTACCTTACCAAGAACTATGCGAAATTGTGTTTCAAAGTATTTCCCCCAACGGTGATGGTCAATGGGCCAATTCAGAAGGGTCTGGGGTGTCGGGGTCTGCCACATCGGCATCTGGGGCATCGGCTATGAGGGAACGTGTTGGGGGAATTGATATCAACGATGACCCTTTGGTTGACGTGGATATTGATGCTGAAGATGATGGGAACTCCCGTACACAAAGGCTACATGATGAAGTTAGGCCTAAGAAAAAGGCAAAGACTTCTCGTGTTACTTTTGATGACTTGGCTGTCGATATGCAGTGTGCCTTGAGACATATGGTGAAAACCAACGATGGGCCAACACCAAGTGAATGTGCTGAAAAGTTGAAACTTGTTGATTTACCACGGTTGGATCCTTTATTTTTAGCGGCATTTAATATCTTTGGTCAGTCAAGGGATATGAGAGAAGCATGGATGGCTTTGCCATCGGACCCCGACATCTTAAAGGGCTGGATTGAGATGACCGGTAAAACATTCGGGATTTTCAAGTAGGGAGATCGTAAAGGGGTTGCAACGTGGTAGATCAATTGGAAACAGAAATCAGGATTTTAATGAAGCATGTTGCTATGGTTATCATTATTATTAGTGTAGTCATTGTTGAAACATTGTAACCTTTTAAAACTTTGTAGCCTTTTAAAACTTTTATGTCACTAGTTACTTTTGCAATCTGTGTTCTGAATATATTCCTTAGAATTGGTTTGGTATAAATGTAGGCTGATCTTGCTTGTTAGTTGCTGTTTAATGTTGTATGAAACTGAAGTTGTGCTTTTGACTGTCATTGTTGTATTGGGCTACTGATGGTTTAGTATAGTTTTTTGATAGTTTTATTTTAGTTGTTTCTGTAGTGATTACTTGTTTTTTTGGATAATATGCTACTTATACTTGTAACTTTATTTGAACCACTGTGTTTATTTTTATTTTTTATATTTTACATTTGAACAGGGTTTATCATGGATTATAATCAAAAACTTGTACTCATTATTGCTATGTATACATATCTTCGTTACTTTCGGTCAAGGAAAGGAAAACGAAAAAGAGATACTACTTCAGCAATGTCGGGTCATCAGTTTACATTAGAGTTATTGCAAGGAAATGACAGACAGTGTATTGAGTTGCTACGCATGTCTCGTGATTCCTTTGTTCGTCTTTGCACGCATTTTAGAGTAAAAGGGTGGCTAAAAGATAGCAAGCATGTATCAGTTGAAGAAAAAATGGCTATGTTCTTGATGATGTTAGGTCACAATCAACGCTATGTGGTGATAAAAAACCGATTTCAACACTCAACGCAAACGATTCACAAGTTTTTTCATGAAGTACTGGCTAAAATGGTGGAGTTTGCTAAGGAGATTATAATACCAATAAATTTTAATCCTAATCCAAACGTTCCGGGACATAATAGGAGATTACGACAGATATTTAAGGTAATTAGTAACTTTATTAGTGATGTGAGATTTTGATTCACATTTAAATTTCGACTATTAACTTCGTTTATGTAGGGAGCTGTCGGTGCGCTAGATGGAACTTTGATACATGCTTCTGTTCCAAAAAGCAAGCAACATTTATATCGTGGGAGAGGAAAAGGAGATTGCTATCAAAATGTGTTGGCAATATGCGACTTTAATATGATGTTTACATTTCTTGTTGCCGGATGGGAAGGAGTAGCTCATGATTCGAGAATTTTATCAGAAGCAATAAGAAATCCTAATGCACCCTTTCCATTACCCCCTCCAGGTACATACATACATACGCAAACATTTATTCAATTCATTGTACATTGTTTTTGTTCGTTTGAGTCATAGTAGTATTTTTTTTCTTGAATATTAATTATCAACTATTTCTTAAATATTAATTATCATATAACATTTATAGACAAATATTATCTTTGTGATGCCGCCTATGCACACACACGAGGGTTTATGGCACCATATCGCAATGTGAGATATTGGTTAGGAGATTTTCGACGAAGGCGTGCATTGAATAGTAGAGAAAAGTTCAACCACTCGCATGCAAAACTTAGAAACGTGATTGAACGTGCTTATGGTGTCTTGAAAGCACGTTTTCCAATATTAAAGAAGATGGCACCCTTTCCACTTACGGTACAACGAAATATCACAATTGCATGTTTTGCACTTCATAATTTTATACGCAAAGAGGGTTTAGATGATGAACTCTTTTCAAGATATGAGCAATCGGATGTGCAACTTGAGAATGACAACGTATTAGTTGAAGTTAATGATGGGGTTAATGAAGAAGATCAAGTTGTTCAACCACAAGGGAATGAATCGGATCGACAATATATGACTAATTTAAGAGATCAAATCGCGCAACAATTAATGCAAGTGGTTTAACTTGGGCCCTAATTTGATACATGTTTGTAGTATTTGATAATTTATGTGCTTTGCAATTTTTATGTTTTGAACCATTATGTATTAGTATAATTTGAACCATATGTATTGTCTTTAATACTCCGTCTTTAAAGCCATATTAGTATATTTTGAACCATTATTTATTGTCTTCAATAGCAAAAAAAAAATAAAAAAAAAAAAAAAAACAAAAAAAAAAAAAGTACTTCAATAGCACAAAAATACTAGTGAAAGAGAAAAAAAAATGAAGAAAAAGAAAAGAAAAAAAAATACTAGTGAAAAATGAAAGAAGTAATTCGATAGCACAAAAAAAATAATAGTGAAAAAGAAAAAGAAAATGAAGAAAAAGGAAAGAAGTACTTCAATAGCAAAAAAAACAAACGGTCTTCTTCTTGCAGATGAAGAGCTTCAGATGTACCTCTTCTTCTGCAGACATGGTTTGCAGATGAAGAGGTAAAAGCTCTGAAAAAACAAACGACACCTAAGT
>LBNU01000655.1:22445-36865 GCA_014162995.1 Artemisia annua | reverse complement strand
AAATCTCGAAATATGAAAAGGAAATTGCAAAATTGCAAGAAGTTACAGATTTTTGGCAAAAGAGTCGTGATGAATATTTTTATTCTAACCGAAAACTCGATAGTGAAATTCAAGATAAAAGCACATTATCATTGAGTTGAAAGAGAAAATACGTAAGCTTGAAAAAGGAAAATCTGTCAACACTAATGTAATTGCTCCAGGAATGTACTCATTAGACATAACAAATATAGCACAACACACTAAGAAGTCTAATTTGGATCCTTCCACTTCTACAGGAATAGTTGCCATTCATAGCGTTAGCAGATCCAAGCATAAACGTATGAAATGGAAGAATAGGATTTTGCAACGTAGAAGAGAGACACTAGAAGCCTCTGAAGTAGAAGAACACCCTAGGACTTTGAATAAGACTCATCCTGCACTAGATTTAGATACTGATTTGGCAAATTGTAATTCTAATCTATGTGTAACGAATGATGAACCTTTGAATGTTTTAAAAGTTGATGCTTCATGTGTGTTTTGTCGTAAGAGTATGTTATCTGGTGATCATTCTAAATGTGTTGCACATTCTCTTTTATCTCGTCTTAAGAAACGCACATTAGACAGAAAATCTAGGCCCACTAATGCTTCTAAATCTGTGCTAGGACTTATGCCTTGTGTAGTTTCTACGAATGATATAGTCAACCCAGTTGTTGCGAAAAATACCTCTAGGGTCATGCCAACTGTTACTGAATTTGATATAAAGAAGGCTAAATCTAGTTGGAATTGGCAACATTGGTTACAAAGGACACATAACTTTAAATGGATTCCTAAAATTGTTAACATGTGTGCTTCTAACCCAACGGAACCCACAACTTCTTTGGGTTCCACCCTTACCATTGTACCATCGTCGTCTCTTTCATGTGATGCAGGTGGTGCAAATTGTTCTCTGGATTGTTGATAGCGGATGCTCCCGACACATGACAGGCAATCTCAAACTGTTAAGAAACTTTGTCTCAAAGTTCATTGGTACTGTCAGATTCGGGAATGATCATTTCGCTGCAATTATGGGCTATGGGGACTATGTCAGTGGGAATATCGAAATTAGTCGTGTTTATTATGTTGAAGGCCTTGGTCACAATCTATTTTCAGTTGGTCAATTTTGTGATGGTGATCTGGAAGTTGCATTCAGGGAGAAAACATGCTTTGTTCGTGATCTACAAGGAAATGATCTCATGTCCGGCACACGTGGAAACAGTCTTTATACAATTTCAATGTCAGACATGACCGCTTCCTCTCCCATTTGTCAACTTTCAAAGGCTGAATCGACAAAATCCTGGTTATGGCACCAACTCATGTCACATCTCAACTTCCGAACTATGACTGATCTTGCTCGCCATAAACTAGTTGACGGTCTTCCAAGGTTCCGATATGCAAAAGATCACCTATGTCCCGCTTGTGAACAAGGAAAGAGCAAACGTGCACACCTCACCTCTAAACTAGAACCGAGCACTGATCATGTTCTTCAACTTCTTCATATGGATTTATGTGGACCAATGCGAGTACAAACGATTAATGGGAAATGATACATACTTGTAATAGTCGATGACTTCTCTAAATGGACTTGGGTCTACTTTCTTCGAAGCAAAGATCAAGCTCCATCAATGATAATCACCTTTCTCACGAAAATTCAGGTTCAACTTCGCAACACAGTAAGGATTGTAAGAACAGATAATGGAACTGAATTCAAGAATCAAACTCTTCGTGTTTGAGAAAGTTGGAATTGAACATCAAACATCAATTGCACGGACTCCCGAACAAAATGGAGTGGTCGAAAGACGCAACAGGACGTTAGTGGAAGCCGCACGAACGATGCTCATTAATGCTCAATTACCAGATTATCTTAGGGCAGAAGCCGTCTCTACCGCATGTTACACCCAAAATCGTTGTATGATCAATAAACGTCACAAAGTCACACCATATGAAATTGTTCACAAACGAAAACCTAACATACAACACTTTCATGTATTTGGATCTCTTTGTTATCCGAAAAATGATCGTGATGATCTTGGAAAGCTTAAGGCAAAGGCTGACGTCGGTATCTTCATTGGATATTGTGAAAACTCCAAAGGTTTCAGAATCTACAACCGTCGTACTAGAGAGATTCAGGAGACTATCCATGCTAATTTCGATGAGCTCACAGAAATGGCTTCTGAGCAAAACAGCTTAGGACCCGCAACCAACCGTCTAAACTTTCCAGATTCTTCAGCTGAACCGTTGTCACTAACTCGTCGAGAATTGGAAACATTGTTTTCTCCTTTGTTCGATGATTCATTTGAGACACGTGCACCAGATGTATCCACTAGTTCCGCTGCTCAACCTGATAATATTCAAGTACCTGATACAACGGTTACTACAACTACAATAGTAACACCCGATGCACCCCCGACTGAATCACCAACAATAGAAGAACAAACCGCTTCCAACACCGACAACCCAACTGAAGATCTGAACCAACAACAAGTACCCGAACCTGCAAATTATGATCCAAATGCGTTCTTCAATCCGTTTGCTCCGACTCCGAACCTTTCTGATATTGCTGAGTCGTCAACACGCAACTTGGAACCAACTAATATGCAGCAGTTTCATAACCCTCACCCTTCAACACATCATTGGACTCGTGACCATCCAATTGTCAACATTATTGGTCATCCAACAGCTCCAGTTATGACTAGACAAAAACTTCACTCCGATGCCGAACATTGCATTTATGCTCTAACAGTTAGTCATGAAGAACCGAAAAATATTAAAGAAGCTCTCACTTACGACAACTGGATTGAATCAATGCAAGAGGAATTCAACCAATTCAAACGTCTTGAAGTTTGGGAATTAGTTGAACGACCGGATGGATTTTATGTCATTGGGCTAAAATGGATTTGGAAAAACAAGTTGGACGCAGAAGGCAATGTTATTCGTAACAAATCACGTTTGGTAGCTAAAGGATATACTCAAGAGGAAGGAATTGACTTTGAGGAATCTTTTGCACCAGTGGCTAGACTCGAAGCTGTTCGAATATTTTTAGCATACGCTGCTCACAAAAACATGGTCGTTTATCAAATGGATGTGAAAACTGCATTTCTGAACGGTCAACTACGTGAGGAGGTATACGTTAGTCAGCCAGAGGGATTTGTCGACCCAGAGCACCCAAATCATGTCTACCGACTTAAGAAGGCTCTCTATGGTCTCAAACAAGCCCCCAGGGCGTGGTATGATAAACTTACTGCTTTCTTGCTTGCTAATTCTTTTACTAAAGGTTTACTAGATCCAACTTTGTTTATTCAAAAACACGGGGAAGATGTTTTAATTGTGCAAATATATGTCGATGACATTATTTTTGGCTCTACAAACAAAAAGTACTCAAACGCTTTTGCCAGATTAATGAAACAAAATTTTGAAATGTCAATGATGGGTGAACTTACGTTCTTTTTGGGACTACAAGTTCATCAGTCTCCCCGTGGAATTTTCCTAAATCAGTCCAAATACGCTCTTGAGATAATTAAGAAACATGGAATGACCAGTTGTGATACTTACAATACTCCTATGGCTAACACAACTAAGTTAGATGCGGATCCAAATGGGAAACCAGTTGACCCCACAAAGTACCGAAGTATTATTGGGTCACTGATGTATCTCACCGCTAGTAGACCGGATATTGTATTTGCTGTATTTATGTGCTCTCGCTATCAGTCCAGTCCAACTGAACGTCACCTCAATGAGGCTAAGAGAATCCTTCGATACGTAAAGGGAACCATTAATTTGGGGATCTGGTATCCGAAGGATTCCGGTTTTGAACTAATAGCTTTTTCAGACGCTGATCATGCAGGGTGTATGGATACACGCAAAAGTACTTCTGGTGGTTTGCAGTTTCTAGGAGATAAACTCGTGTCTTGGCAATCAAAGAAGCAGGATTGCACATCACTATCGTCAACAGAAGCTGAATATGTTGCCATGTCTGCCTGCTGTGCACAAGTCATTTGGATGCGTACACAACTAATGGACTACGGTTACTTATTCAACAAGATTCCGATGTACTGTGACTCGAAAAGTGCGATAGCAATTTCGTGCAACACGGTTCTGCATTCAAAGTCTAAGCACATTGATCTCCGTTATCACTTCATCAAGGAGCATGTTGAAAAGGGTACAATTGAGTTATATTTTGTGGGTACAGAATACCAACTGGCAGACTTGTTCACAAAACCACTACCCCCGGGAAGGTTTACTGAACTAGTTCACCGGATTGGTATGCGGTGTTTGACTCTAGATGATCTCAAATCTTTTCTTGAAAATAATTAACCGAGTCAAATACCAAAACTATCTTTGTAAATATTTATCAAAAACAAAATACAAAATCAAAAAATCTTCAAAAAATTCCAAAAAGATGTTACATTTTATTTACCTTTATTTTATTTTATTTTGTCTTGTTTTTCATATGCATGTACACCATCTTCGTCAACACTTTGGTTTATCAAAAATTTCAAAATTTTCACACCAAGTGTTGAGGGGGAGAAGATGTTCTTCAAAATTTCAAAATCTTGTGCAAACATGTGTACTTGCATATTTCTTGTTGTTATGATGTTTTTATTGTAATGGTGGAACGTCAAAGGTTATCTCGTATCATTTCTTTTTCCTTTTACTTCTTTGTTAGCCTTATATGTCTTTACCATTAACTATCGTTACCTTTAACCGTTAAATAAATACATTAGGACTTGTTATATGGTTAGTTTGTAAGTCTAGGGACTAAATTTGCCAAGTTGATAAAAAGTTTCAAAAATTAAACTAAAACAAACACCCCCCCCCCCTGTTTTTTATTTTCATAAAATTCAAAAACAAAAAACAAACACTCCCCTTTCATATCTCACGGCTCAAATTCAAACTCCAAATCCGTGTTCATAATCTTCAAAAAGTAAGTAAAATCATGATCTTTGGCTAATTTTAACAAACGGTTTTCAACCAATTACGTTTTTAATGGCTAGATCTTTCATTATTAGGATTATTAGAACTAGGGTTTTCGAAATCATAATGTATACGTGAATATTGTGTTTATGATTATGTAACCATAGGGCTTTTGGTCTTAAACAATGTCTAATCATATCCCCATCACCTAATCATCACAGATTTCATGTTTGGATTGATTTCGAAAAATTATGTTGCGTTAGAATTAGGGCTTTATGATTGAGTGATGTTTTTGTGTTTATTATTGGTGGGATTTGTTAGTTTAAGTGTTGCAACATGTTTATGCTTGTTAATTGTTCCAATTCCACAGATTACATGTTCTAGATAATTAGGGTTCATGTTCGATTTAGGGTTTTTCATTTAAGTGTTATTGAGTCTAATTAAACTGCATATACGTGTTCTTGCAAGTGTTAATTGATGTAATTCAGTGGTTTCACAATATAAATTCTCGTTATACATGTTCTAGATAATTTTTAGGGCTCGTAATCTTTCGAGATCTTTATGAATGTACTTTGATGTGTTTCTAACTATTGATTATCACTCAATTCATCAGGTATTCATTCAAGGATAAATCGTTTCAACAAAAACGTATGTCTTCAAAGATTTCGAAAATTTTTGTATAAGAATTTTTCGAGAAAAATTTATCGAGATCTTTTCTTAATAATTTTATCGAGATCTTTCGAAAACTTTCGAGATCTCTCCTTAACTACTGTTATCGAGAACTCTTTAAAATTTTTCGAAAAATCTCAACAAAATTATCGAGAACCCAAGACTTTCGAGAACTTCAAAATTATCGAGAACTTTTCTAAAAAGTTATCGAGAACTTTTAATATCCAAAGTTTTCGAGATCTTTTTTAACAAAAGTTTTCGAGATCTTTTACATGCCATGTTTTCGAGAAAGCTTTGCTGCAAAGTTTTCGAAAACTTTAGTCCATTGAAGCTGTCGAGATCTTTCTTAGGGAAAGTTATCGAGATCTTTCTTGCACCAAAATTTTCGAGATCTTTATTAGTGATAGTTTTAGAGAACATTGTTTGTAATAATTTCGAGATCATGTATAACATATTTTTGAGTATTCAAGTGATTGTAACTTTTCGAAAACTTGTATATTGGATGAATCCTCATGAATATGTGTATTGTGATAATGTTATTTAACTTGTGATTGAATTGTGTTATTATACATGTTACCAAAAGACTCATGTGCTTTAAATGATATATCATCTATATTACATGTTAAATAATAATACCGTCATTAATCACATATTAATTAACTGAACCATGATTGCAGCATATATGTCTTTGAATATCAAACGTGAACTCGGACTAATGACTAACATATCTGGATGTTTGATTTCATGACATGACACTTTCAGAACACAAATGGCTCAACACTCTGAATCAGTTCCACAACAACAGAACCTCCCACTACTTGCACTTGGTGAAGTCCTCCCTGCTGACTACAATGTAGGCATTGATCAGAACAATCTTCGCATCGACTTCAACAAACTTAGTATACCTGATGACACATGCAAGATTGTCAAGAACATTCTTCTGGCTCATCCATGCAAGCCATTGCTCACCAAATCCACATCTGTACCAATCTTCTACATCCATCAGTTCTGGCACACTGCTAAGGCCAATTTGGACGACAAATCCTTTACCGTCATGCTGGACCGTCAACAATACACCATTGATTATGATACTCTTCGTGAAGCTCTCATGTTACCAACTTACAACGAATATCATCCGATGCTGACTGAACTGGAAATCCTTGACTACTTCATTGATCTTGGATACGATATTCCTGATAATGAATCACTCACACTTCTCTCAAAATTCAATGTCAAATATCTGCCGCAACCATGGAGAACTTTCTACATGCTGATTGTCAGATCCATCTCAGGAAGAAGGAGTGGTCATGAGCATCCAAGGGTAGAACACATGCAAGTATTCTGGGGAATGATGACCATGACACCGATTAACTTTGCTGCACCAATAATGAGCGACATGCTCCATCACATTCATACTGATCGTGACAGGGCCGTGATTCCGTTCATTAGGTTCACCAAACTACTCATAGCATACTTCTGTGAGAAAACCCCTGACTTCATCAAGAGGATGCATGACAGGACAGAACCGAAAGACATATTCAATGAAGACCCAAAGATTTCCTTTGTCAAGTCCATCAGGTTCATTCCAAGAACCAAAGGCATGAGAATCCCAGATCATTTCTAGGATGACGAAATTAGAAAGACTAAGAACTTCAAAATCTATGATAAAGCATTCAAGGCTGGGAGAGATGGCTTCAATGAGAAAGAAGATGAACCAGCAACTATTGTCCGAACCCGAAGCAAGAGGGGTGGCAAGTCCGGTAGCACGAGCAGTACTACAACCTCACAAAAACCAAAGCCTGCTCAAAAGCCACCCACCAGACCAAGAAGGAAAGCTGCACCTAAGCAGATTCCACAGGATGAACCATCAGCTTCATCATCTGAAACGGAAACCGACTCTGAGTTCGGCTCTGAATCTGATGACGAAGCAGACTATGAAAGAAGGTCAAAGGCTCCAGAAGACCAAGAAGTAAAACTTGATGAAGAAGAAGAGTTTCCAGGGCTTGAACTGACTAAACAATTAAGCAAGGAAACTGCCGAGCAAGAACAAAGAAAAGGCACGGGTATTACCATCAATGAACCGAGTGATGCTGCTCGTGATGAAGAAGCAGAAGATGAACCAACTGCAGAGCCACTGGTTGACAAACGTAAACTGAAGAGTATCATTGTCGACACCAGGGCTAAAAAGAAGCAGGAAGAGAAAGAATTCAGGGCAGCTGTACTACTCAATCTCCAACATCCACAACCTCATCAAACACCGACGAATCTTCAAGGACATGAGGCTGGCTCAAGTAGCACTGTAGTTCCTCAGACCGAAACCGAACAACGTGACACTAAAGGGAACATCATCATGGAAGAAGCTACAAAGGAAGAGCAAGAGCAGACAGAGTACATCACACCTGAATTCATTGCTAAAGTTCAGAAAGATGAGGAAATCAAGAGGAAAGCTAAAGAAGAGACGGATAGACTGCTTCGTGGACTCGATCAAGACGAAGAACTCATTGACACTGATCAATATATCAACAGTCCTCCGCACTCATCTTCAAAGAATCCCCCGACCCCAAAAGGAACACCTCCAAGGGATCCCTCACCTCCTCCATCAGAACCCGAGCACAAATCATCTTCATCATCATCATCACATCACTCATAACCACCACCAGCAAAGAAAACATCCAAAAGCAAATTTGACAAGGAGAAGAAGGGAGGCAAAGCAGCTTTGACAGCATCAAAGCGGATCAAGAAAGCTCTTGATTTGGCAAGGAAGAAAAAGAAGGAGACACAACAGCCAACTGGAGATCTTAATGACCAAGTGCAACACCTCGCCAAACAGGTCAAAACTTTGACTTCACAAGTCAAAGATCTTCAGGATGCAAGTGCACTTGTCGACAAAGTTCTACATGCCGACATGGACGGGATGATCAAAGAGTACACAACAGAATATCTCAACGAAAATCTCGCTGCAATAACTGAACCGGCTGTGTCTGCGCTTATTGAGCCGATTCGTTCTAAATTGAATACCAGGATCAAGCACAACATTGAACGAATGCTTGAGTCAACTCCATTCTACCTTCGCACTAACAGGGATCCTCCAACACCGGAAGAGCTATCTACTGAACAACTGCAAACACTGTTAGCTGTCAAGCTCAGAAACAAGGAGGATAAGACACCTGAAGAATCAACGATGTTCGAGGCACTTCAAGCCATTGCCTCAAAAGAATCTTGCAAGGAAGCTGCCGGTAAACACAAACGACAAAGGAAAGATGATGATCCTGACTCAGATCCGAAAAGCAAGAAGTCAAAGAAGTCAGAAGCACCATCTTCATCACAACAGCCCCACAAGACTTCTAAGGCTCCTCCTTCCAAACAAAGAGCTCCTGCATCCGGCTCCGGACCGACACAATCAGAGGCACCATTCATGCTTCAACCGTTTGACACTCAGGAAGAACCAGAAACAGCAATACCCGAATCAGAAATTCCTGAATTTCAAACCGGTCCATCGTCTCCAAAAGAGAAGAAGAAGTCCTCAAAGTCAAAGAAGCAGAAGAAAAAGACTACTCAATTCTCATGGCTAGATGTGGACGAAGCTCATGACTCTGATTGGCTGACAACGATGATCAAAGCACAACCACCGCTTGAGACCGACGAACCATTGCCGGGTAATACTTTGCAGATGACTCAGAGTATTATGTCAGGTTTACAAGTTGAAAGGTTGTCAAAGACTGAACTGAAGCGGATTAATCGTGAAGCAATGGACTTTCTCAAAAAGAGATCCGGGAACAAAGTAGAACTCGACTACCACATGGAGAACATAGCCTGTGCTTTATCTGGCTCGTTCGACTGGCTTAACCCTGAATCGAATGTCGATACTGAAACGAAGAAACCTTACTTCACGGACTGGACAAAACCACTACCTCTACTTGGGTTTCCAGAAAAACCTAAGATCCCCTACCGACGCTTCTTCAACAACGACTTCCAATACCTTCAGCATGCACACGAGACCTCCAAGGAACGATATGCATCCTCACTCACACTTTCAATTCCAGCCGCCCGATATGAATTACCAGACATTGAAGAGCACGCACCAATCTACTGCAAATCAGTTGTCCAATACAACAGGGACGCTCTTCTCGGTATTCAACACTGGCCGGAAAAACGAAAGCTTGGCTACACCCACAGACTACATCTCAAGTCCAGTGAGAATGTGAAGCAACCGCTTCGTATCGTTGCCATACTGGAGATCGTGGAAGAGAAGAAATTCAACTACGCCTTCTTGAAGGAAATCGTCGTCAAGAGACTAGACGAGAAGAAGTACAAGTTTTGTGAAGCAGACTTCCCAGATTTGAACCTGAATGACATTGAAGATATGTATCTGCTAAAAGTTCAAGGAAAGCTGCTCAACTTTGAACAAGACACACAGTACAACTTCATCGCATCTCTCCTACTCCACATCAGACGATTAATTGTTCAAGAAAGAGTGGAAGATCTTCAGCTGGGAGTGGGAAGTTATCAGAACACCATCAACCTTACTCAACCACAACTCATGATTCCTGAAATTACCGGGATGTCACAATACTCTCTCGTGCAACAACCGGCATTTGGAGTCATCTACCTCAACAGCAAGCATCAGCTTCGATTCATGAGGTTCGATGAGATTCAGAAGTTTTGTGATGTCACACTTCAACGAGTTCATGATGGGTTAGCAGAAAGGTTGGAGGATGAAAAGAAGAGGCTAAAAGAGGGAAGAGCAACTAGGTGGAAAGCTAATGGATGCAGAATGATCAGAAACTTTGTCCATACGATAGAAGAAAGGCTATATCGACGACAACAGATTAGAAGGTTGGAAAGCTATATCGGTGTTCGACCATCATTTCCGGTCTTGACATTTCGCCGACCTGATCCAAAGTTCACAGTCTTCGATGCTTAGCTCAGCTCCCATACTTCTGGTACAAATATTTCAATATATTTATAATATGGTTTGATCTGTAATTACTAAGGCTTGTGCACACATAACAGTGTACAACCCGCACTTTGTAATGAAAGGACCCTGTGGTACGCATCAGTGCCACAATCCTAATATAAGGAGCGAAAGCTTCTTACTTTTGAAGTAGATTTAATCAAACCTTTCAGTATTTTTCAAATCTGCTCAAAAGACAAATATTACACCTCAATAAGTAATCACTTGTTGAGGGGGAGTACTTGAATCAAAACATCGTTCCTAAATCTTCAAATCTTGTTGATCTCTCCCCATAAGACTCAAAAAGGCATATTTTAATCAAAACCGTTTACAAAAACAACATTTAATATGCTATTTTTGAGGGGGAGAAAAAGAAAGTGATTAAAATATGATGTCAAAAAGGTCTTATCTCGTACGAGCTCGACTCAGAATTGACCCACGAATTGATGAAACAACAAATGTTTGAATTCGAAAGGATTTATCCGATTAGAAAGTACCGTTTCAAGAAACTCTTTCTAGTTGTTTACTTTGACGGGTCTAACTTCCTTTTAGGAATGTTAACAACATCAAGTTAGTTATTAGGGCTAATTATCATCTAAAAGCTGATAATGCATCCCTTTAACTAAGCAACGTAAACGTGTCCCTCGGGTACATGACTATTGAGAGTGAATCAATTCAAAAGTGCCAACTCTTCCCGCATATGCAAATTTCTGAAAATAATCATGAGCATATGTTGAGGGGGAGTATTTCATATAAAATACAAAACCTCAAAGTGTTAACAAAAATTTTTACACTCTTACACACTTTGAGAGATTTTCAATGATTTGGTTCAAAGGCATCAATAGGATAGTTATGGAGTTACAAGGTGACTAAGGATAGGAAAAACCGTCCTATGATCCGCCTAAACCGGAGGGATCTACCCAAAGGACATCACCAATAGTTAGTAATTAGAAGTCCTTAGGTATGATATAACAAAAGGAGAAAAGAATGAAAGGAGAAAGAAGGGGTTGAAGAATTAAAAAGAAAATGAATGAAAAGGGTGAAAAGAAATAGCCCTCCATTTTATCAACCATAGGTCAGACACCGGGTTCAATTCATATGCTACTGGTCGTTGCTAAGGCGACACCGGTATTGAAGATAAAAGACGTCATGGACCCAGTGACGCAATGCACCTAAACCTTCTTAGCCACTCAGGCATCTCTCAAAAGATGTTTGTTTCATTCTCACGGGGAACCAGTGTAATCTATCGATCGTCTATTAGAGATGGTTGATATTGAAACAGGAGGCCCTCTGCTCCATGCCTCCGCATAGGAAACCAAATGTGCACTTATCGAGTCTAGAGCCACGAGATAACATAAAAGATCTCTTAGGAACACAAAAATCTTCTACACTAAGTGTCTTGCATCATTGGACACTAAGTGTAAATTATCGAGTCCTTCGCAGATCTTAGCAATCTGCCTTGAACATTTATGAGGGATTTACTTATCTACTTCTCGAATGACTGAACGGAAATCCTGCCAGGGTCAACATCAAACAGCCCTGACAGCAGGTCACTTCGATGATTCCTTGTGGATTACGCTTAGTGTGTTCGATGGTTTCAAACGGTCTACAGTCGTGGGGTGATCTCCAGCGACTCACCTAATCGTGGGTGTGCGTATGCGTGTCTGTGTAAGCCCTCTTGGGGGTATCCGATTAGGAACGGCCTTGGTAAGGATTAGAAGGAGTCTTCACACTATGCTGTCGATGAATTCTAATTCCAAACCTGTAAGTACCGGATGTTTTATTGCTAACTGTTTCATTTCAGGTACAACAATCATCCTGAGCACCAGCTTCCACATGCTCATACTTACATCTCAACAAAATGAAAGCTCTCATGAAAGATCGAAGCAACATGAATGTCAAAGATAGATTCCATGCCAAAAGAATCTACAAAGTGATAAAGACAAACGATCTTAAGCAACACACCGTCTAAAGAAGGATTCTACGTCTACACAAAGAATCTTCACATATGAAAAGAGAGCTCCTCACTTATGAAAGTTTCAACCGTCAAAGATGTATGAGCATGTCGGAATGATGCAGATCCACTGGAGTCAAAGAATGTGACGAATGGCAGATTACCACATCAGATTGATCACTATCTCATCAACAACAAAGAACAATGAACACCCATTCTATCTGGGGGAGATTGTTAAGAACTAAGAACGATGAATCATTTCTACATAATCATTTTTGAAGACGTCCAAAGCTATGAATGCTACAACTAAAGTGCAAAGACAGAAGACGTCAAGCAACCTCAAATGACCGTGACTAACATCACTTCTTCAACAACCGATCCTTAGGGGGAGATTGTTAGAACCTAAGTTTATCTACATTTTATCAAGTCTCAGTTATTTCCGTCATTGTAATAGGTTGCTAAGTTATTTATGTTATGTATGGAACGTGTATGACTATGGACACGTCCAATGGGCCTTAAGCCCATACATTTAGTGAAAGGAAGGAGAAAGGGAGTGTTGCCCTAGCTCCTCTCCTATAAATAGGAATATGATGTAAACATATTTCTTGTTGGTTATTTCATTTACATAAGGAAACTCTTGCACTTTTATTCTTCATATTTGAACTAATCAACCAAAATCTATTTTTCATCTTATTTCTATCATTTCAATACTTGTGTTTACAATATGGTGACCTAACATGGCACTACATGGGACGGTCCCGTAAACAGGGGGACGGTCCCTTATTGATAAAGGACCGCCGTCCTAAAGGACCGCCACCAGTAGGTTTTCTGGTTGAGTAATTTTAGTCCATTTTCATGTTCAACTATGACTAATATCATAACATAACACATAAATACTCATTCATTTAAGCATAAGAAGCATACAACATCATTCATACAAGAACATCCATAGGCAATAAATCATTAAAACAACACTAAACATCAATACAAATCATCAACTAGCACATCTAATTATTTCCATTGCATGCTTGGTCCAAAACATAATACCCACTTAATTATTTTTGAACTAGATTTTTGAAAAGCATCTAGTTGGATGGTGGAGTGGATGATGGTGAGGATGAGGATGGAACCGAGGGTGTTGCCGGTGGAGGCATGGAAGCAAGAGGAGTTGGTTGATTGTTTTGTTGATAGAGGAGGTACTCAAGATATCCAAACATGTAGTGAAGTTCATCTCTAAGAGATGAAATAAGATGGAAGTTATGATAACAACATGCACAACCGACGGTGTGGTTGTTCACAAAGTTGTAATGGGGATAATTTTCTATGTTTGGTGATTGTGGAGGAGTAAATGTAATGTTGTCCAATGGACTTATTGGTGAATGAGTTAAGGATACATTAGGTGGAGATGGATGTGAGGTTCTTGGAGGGGGAGACATATCTCTAAGATAGGATGAAATGTCTTCATGGAAATTTGGTAATTGGGATGATGATACGATTTGTGGACTTGAGGTGTTTGATGTGTTGTTGTTGGAGGATGGGTTACTCAAAAATGGTGTACAAGCACCCGAACTAGAGTGAGTGATCAAGAGTGATGAGTTTTTCATAAATGATCTGAATGGTGATGAATTTGGTCTTGATGAGGAGGATGAGGTGATGAGACGAAAAATGTTACGTTTTTAGGGGTCAGTTTGAGTCCTAATTCGTATATTATTTGATCGGATTTCACCCAAAGTCGTTTCTTTTCTCATTTTAGGTACTTTTGAGGAGAAAATCACAAAAGAAGCATTTTCGGGCATTTTCGGAGTGAAAAAGTGCGGAAAACAACAAAATCTCAAAAGACCCTAAAGTGCACAGAAGGAGACGGCGTCACAAGCTTCAACGTGACGACGTCAGGAACAACTGAAGTGAAGAAAT